>CAHIKZ030001885.1:232500-267500 GCA_903632075.3 Acanthosepion pharaonis
CAAGTCATACACGATATTTCCGTGAAACCGATATTGATTTTTAATAACACCCATTCGAGATGACGCAAAACCGTAATATATATCGAAATATATCGAAATATATCGAAAGAATAAAAAATGAAATTTTTTTCACAGATTTTATAAGTCACAATATACCTATGACAATACACAAGAATCTTACTCACGCAAATTTTCCATCAATGTAAATTAATGGATATATATATATATATATATATATATATATATATATATATATATATATATATATATATATGTACGTATGTATGTATGTATAAATGTGTATTTGGGCAGCAATCCCCATTTTATATAAGTTTCATTAAAAATTAGAAAAAATGTGTTGCAGTTACTATATATATATATATATATATATATATATATATATATATATATATATATATATATTTCGTGTGTGTGTGTGTGTTCTTATTATTTTTTTTTTTGGAGCGTATATTATGTAGATATTGTCCAAATGTTTTGCATGCCCGAGCGCTTTCGTCTATACTTTTAGCCATTATCAAGGATGATTTCATTTTTACTTTTAACTGAGGGTATGGTTTGTTTCATGTATTTGTCTAGATTTATAGGAATGTTTTATTTTCCAAACACGGTCAGCACATTGTTGCTGTGTTCATAGTTGATATTGAGTTTTGGCATTTTCTTTTTTATTAATAATGCTTCCTTTATTTTTCGTTTTATTTGATTTGTTTTTTTGTTTTTGTTTTTTGTTTTTGTTGCATGTAGATGAGGCTATTAAAGTTGTATTTTCAACTTTTATCAAGGGACAGAAAAAACAAAGGTCTCCAAGTGTATTTAAATGAAACCCAATTGAGCTATGGTCAGAGAGATGTAATGTGAGTATACATGTTAGGCATATTGCAATATATCCAGTATAATTATATATCAATTTTCACATTTCCTTAAGGGACATCAAAATTCTGCATAATTTACGTACAGAAAAGAAGAAAATTCTACTACACAAGAAAAATTAAATAAAAACTCTTATGAGCAATACATGTTTTTTAATGGAACTTAGATAAATATATATATATATATAAGTTCCAGAAAATAAATATATATATATATAATATATATATATATATATATATATATATATATATATATATATATATATATTCTAAGAATAAAGGGTGGAGAAGAATCGGATTCATATCTTTAGCATAAAAGTGAAATGTAATGGAATCGACGAGAATTCAAAAAGATTTGATTCCTAAAATCCGAGTCAGACTGGGATGGTAAATTGATTTGGAGAAGGAATAGAAAAATTCAAAACAAGTGTAGGGTTGTTTGGGGACCTTGTGGTACACGGTGTATTATGTCTTTGTATTCGGCACTTCAAAAAGTGTATTTGGTTCTGAAAAAAGCCTTCACCACTTAAAAGACAAAATCATACGTGCAGGTTGTCTGGCAGTCGGTTCCTATAAACTAAAAAAATAAATGACCTCAAACGTCGTAAAAAAGAGTCCCTGGTAGAAGTGGGTCACAAAGCGATGAGAGAGTTCAATTTTTTAATATATATATATATATATATATATATATATATATATATATATATATATATATATATTAGATCACAGTTCGAAGTTATTGAAACCGAGCTGCCAGTTCAGGACACATATACTATAACACACACATGTTATAGATAAACACACACACAAACACACACATACACACACTTGTTAGGAACTGATGACATTGCGGGATTAATCGATGAAGATCAGAAAAAGCAAAGGCTTGAATGTATATATGTCTGTATTTGGGGGTGTATTCTACGATATAATCTGTAGAGAAAACATTATGAATAGAAGCAAAAAGACGAGGAAAAACGTATTTAATACAGCTTTCCTCATGCCTTTTTTTCTATCTCTAATCTCTCTCTCTCTCTCTATATATATATATATATATATATATATATATATATTCAACTTATATATATATATATATATATTCAACTTATATATATATGTATATATATGATACTAAATATATATATATATATATATAAGTATGCATGTATATATATTATGCTGAAATATATATATATATGTATGCATCGGGTATATATATATATGTGTGTGTGTGTATATATATATATTCAACTTATATATATATATATATATATATATTCAACTTATATATATATATGTATATATACAAATAATATATATATATATATATATATATATAAATATGCATATATATATATATATATGCTAATATATATATATTTATAAATGTATATATATGTGTGTGTGTAAGAGAAATGTGAATATATATATATATATATATATATATTTAATTACATATATATATATTTATATATATATATATATATATATATATATATATATATATATATATATATATGTATGTTTATATATTAAAACCATATATATTAAATTATAATATATATAAATGAGAAGATATATAGTTGTTATAGACAATATAGTAAATGACGAAATATATATAATTAGCCGTATATGACAAAGTATTTTCGACTGCATACCCTGAGGAGTGAGGAATGGGCAATAATCGAATAAAAAATTACATGTAGAGGATTTAACTTTAAAAATTAGGAGAATAGTTGATTTCGCTACTTTGGTTTCAATCATAGGTCTTCATTCATGCTAGCAAGCCAAAGAAGCTTTACCAAAATACGTACCCATCTGTGAAATTTAAAAGAAGAAACCAGTGGGGTCCGATTGTAAAATGGATTTTTCCAAAAAAGCGAAAGATGGGCAACAACAACAATAACACAAAAACCTTTGCCAAAATAAAAAATTAGCTATAATGAAATTTTGGGATTTTAAAATTTTACAATGAAGTGAGATCAGATGTCAGGGAGCCGTTGAATAATATATATAAAATATGTTAAGTTCATATGAGTCTGGTTAACAAAAAAAGTATGTATATTTCAATTAAAAAAGAAATGAATTTATAATACCGTTGCTTTTCTTCATTCTTCTTCTTCTTCTTATCTTATATTTCTTCTTCTTCTTCTTCTTATTTGTCATCCTCCTCCTCCGTTTTTATCCACCCAAAAGCGTCAATTCATGACAATCGCCTTCGGATACCCTATGGTTGAAAAGAAATTTATGAAATCTTTTCCTAATGTTTCTAGTTCAAGCATAGTGCAATATGACAACAGTACGCAAGCATAGTTTTGGTTACATCGCATCATTCATTACGATTTTCTGCATCCCAAAACTTGATGATAATAGCACCATACTTTATTCACATTAAGAAAACCACTTTTAGTGTACCGACAAATTATAACTTTTGTGGTAATAAGTAATATTCTTGCGTATATAAGTCGAGTCAAGTATTTTTCAACACACCATCATATCTATCTATCTATCTATCTATCTATCTATCTTTTTTCTCTCTCTAATTATTTCAGTTGATTATTTTTACTTGTTTTTTATGTATTTTATTTTTTCGTCTATTCTAACGGAATTGCTTTGTTAATTTGTAGATATATATATATATATATATATATATATCTGTGTGTGTAAGTCGCCAAATACATGCAGACATATAGATACATCTGAACGTATAAAATAAAATTTATAGTACTGAAAAATACTGACGAGTTAAAAATCTAATTATATGATTACCATATATATATATATATATATTAAAGACATTTTTTATGTTTAACATTCATTTTATAGATACAAGTATTTTAGTAAATGCTCTGTTTATAATAAACAGTATTAAATAACATTTACCGGCCTGAATCTCCGGGAAATTTTAATAGAAAATATTCGTCCTTTGACAGGATTCAAAACCAAATCCTATACGTAACCGTCATTTAACTTGACGCCTAATGCTCGACCACAATTTATAAGCAGTAAAAATGATGATTGCTAATCCATTTGTGGCCTGAGCTTTATTTTAGGCACGTCAAGTTAAAATGAAAAATCTGTATAGGATAAAGGTTCGAATGAATTCAAAGAACGAATATTTTCTTTTGAAAATTTTTCGACATTCAGGCCGGTAAATGTTATTTAATACCTGTTTATTATAAACAGAAATTTTCTTAAATATTTGTATCTAAAAAAAGAATGTTAAACATAAAAGAATCTTTTCTGTACATTGTCGGACTTTGTTAAAATTTAATATATATCAATATAATACTTTTTTTATTTTAGGATATTAGAACAAAAACATGTTAAAAATCGCCACACACTTGCAGATATGTATCTACAAATGTGTCTGCTCTACCGATGGTAAACTACTGGCGAGTTAAAGATGATTTTAATTTCAAAACAGAATACTTCCTATTTTTCTCGAGAGAAAGAAAACAGTATTAAAATTAGTCTTGTTGGCCTTACTGTGATTAACCAATCAAATGTAACCTCCACTAAATTCAAACTTACGGAAATTTCTTTTTTATTATATAGCTCGTGAAACGAAGTTGTCTGCATATATGTCTCCTAGACAATTTAAATATGGAGAGATACAAATGGTTACATTATTTTGTAAGATATATAGGGGTCTGGCGTTCAACTTTCCTAAGAAGTAAAAGCGAAATTAGTAAGGGGTTAATTTAACATGATGCTAACTAGTTAAATGCTAGGTCAGCTTCCTATATAGAATTTTGTAGTTGATAAATAAAAGTTCCTTTTAAGAAACTTGTACAAAACCGGTTGAAAAAACAACAGATCATAAATACAAACCTAGCAAATTAATATGCAACCGTTAAGTAAAGAGCATCCATATAAGATGTTAATAATACTAACTAATCAATTCAAGATATTAATATTACTAACTAAACACATTTATATCCATATAAGATGTTAATAATACTCACTAAACATCAATACAGACTTATATTAAATCAAAATGAATCTTACAAATAGAATAGTTTAGCCATATAAGGTGCGCCGTATTTCATCTACTGATTATAACTATAAGAATAAGTATTATCTTATATTGTAAGGTAAATTGTGTACTATGCCTAAAACTTACTGTCAATTCACTTCTTTTGTCTCATAAGGATTTCTTATCAGAAAATCTGGTAATTTCTAATAATTTCTTATTTTTCATGTAAACATAGAAAACAGTGTTCAATTAAAGATCTACATGTTCTAGCTTTCTTAAATTTTTCCATTTTACCTTAGGATTTTAATTAGCTTCTTTCAAATTCCAAACACATTTAGAAAGAGATGTACTATTTTTATAAGTTCTATTGGTGAAGGATAAGATATGTTGGTACCACCTAGTATTAAAATAATTCTTAGTACTACCAATATAAAATTTTTCAACAGTCGAATTCTCTATTGAAGAAATAGTACTTAGATAAACAAGAGAGTTGGTTAAACATCTGTTTCGTAATGGGCATTTGTTAGAATTCTTGCAATTGCATTGGTTAATATTATCAGCAGTATTTATCTTGGAATGTACATTTTTAAATTGGTTTAAAATTTTATTATTGCGTTTCTTTATAATATTCACAAGATTATGGTGCAGATATAACTTAGTTTTAGTGTGCTTCTGTTAAATATTTTACTAAGAGGGTTATTTAGAGTAATCCTTATTTATTACAGACAAACTGGTTAAATAGGGGTGTGTACCAAATGATTTTACTATTCCTATTTCTTTTCCTTAGATCAGTATTATCGTATTTTTATACTTGATTTCAGCGTAGTTGTAGCCACTATTTTTAAAGCAGTATTATAAACACCATTGTATTTATCAAACACATCTTTGTCAGATGAGTTGTTGCTATAGATGATGGTATATGTTTGAATACAGAGTGAATATGGTTAGAATTGGGGTGAATATAAATTGGATTAACATTATTTTCACATAAGGTTGGAATACATCATTAACAAGATCTGGTGTAACATCAAGAAAATCTACTCATTTAACATTAGCAGTTATCTTAAACTTAAGATTTAAGTTTCTCATTTTTTGATGAATCATTCTCCTTAATTTGTCAACCTTAATCTTGTAGAATTTCTCACTACCATAAAACCATTAACTCTGTATAACACTATATTATCAACATTAGCATAATCATAAGCACTAAGATTATACAGGTTAAATAAACCCACCAGGTCAGAAGACTTTGCAGAATCTAATGATCCCATAGAAATATCAAAGTGATATTTTTTTTCAATGAGTTTGAATTTAGCGTAGGTCATGATCAATTGGTTAATCACGGTAAATCTCACAAGACAATATTTAATTCTGTTTTTTCTCGAGTAAATAAGGAAGTGTTTTGAAATTTAAATAATCGTTCACTCGCCAGTACTTTACCATCGAGGAGACATTTGTAGTGTTGAAACATAATTACAATTGTGTAGTGATTTTCATCATGTTTTTCTTTTAATATCCTAAAATAAATAATATTTACATTTATTCTTATTTTCGATTTTAAATTAAATGTTACGGACAGAGGAATTGTACACCATCTGTTCTTCATTTTACCTATATATATATATATATATATATATATATATATATATATATATATATATATATTCGAATTTGTGTATTCTGAACAATATTAATCATTATTTTCCAGTACCAAGTTTTTTTTTTGCTTTATTTTTTTGAATATGTTAAGATTTATATGTATATCTACATTTATGGGAATGTTCTCAACCGTGTTTGGTAAAAGCAAAAATAATTATATAAATATATATATATATATATATATATATATAAGCATATGTAAATGGATATAAATCTGACAGAATGTAGAAATTTTGAAAAACAAACAAAAATCCATAAATGTAGTTAAAATGAAAGAATTGTCGACGTCAGACGTTTCGGTTTTAATAAACCATTTTCAAGACAAAATTCATTAAAATACAAATTCAGTTGAATATGACGAAAACGATGGACATAAAAACACAAGTCTTATCCAAGAGTAAAACAGATAACTGTCTTTTTTTAAAAAGATCAGCTTTCCGTTTAACGTGGTCACGCCGTAGTCACATGGGCGACGCTTTCATAACGTATTCCTAAAAGTTCGTGATTATTTTAAAATTCCTGTATTTCCGGATAAGCCTGCAATCTTCCATGTTGTAAAAACGAATTTAGGTTTGTGTTTTCAGTAGACAGTATATAAGCAAGTGTAAATGGATATAAATCCGACAGAATGTAGAAATTTTGAAAAACAAACAAAAATCCATAAATGTAGTTAAAAAAAAAAAAAAGACGTTTCGGTTTTAATAAACCATTTTCAAGACAAAATTCATTAAAATACAAATTCAGTTCAATATGACGAAAACGATGGACATAAAAACACAAGTCTTATCAAGAGTAAAACAGATAATTGAAAATTTCCGGAAATTTTTTAAATTCACGAACTTTTAGGAATTTATATAAAGCGTCGCCCATGTGACTACGGATTGATAACGTTAAACGGAAAGCTGATCTTTTTAAAATTGTCAGTTATCATTTTTATTTGGATAAGATTGTATTTTTTATGTCCATCGTTTTCGTCATATTGAACTGAATTTGTATTTTAATGAATTTTGTCTTGAAAATGGTTTATAAAAAAACCGAAACGTCTGATTCGACAATTCTTTCATTTTAACTACACATTTATGGATTTTTTGTTTATTTTTCAAAATATATATATATATATATATATATATAAATCTGCATATTCCGTTATTTTTTTTTTAAATCATGCGATCAGGTATGCAGTTCATACGGGCAATTTTTAAACACTTTCTCTGTCTAGACAAGAAAAGACAAGAAAAATTGAATAAACACACACATATATATATATATATATACAGAGAGAGAAAGATACATACACACATATATATACACATATGCATATATTTATACATAATTATATATATGCATATATACACATATATATACACATACATATATATGTAAACCCACATATTACATATCTATATACACATGTATATACACAGATATATATACGCATATATGCAAGCACATATACACAAATATATATATACACGCATAGATATATATATACACATATATATATACATAGGCATATATGTATATTTACATGCACATATGTATGTACATGCGCATATATATTTATATACATACACACACACATATATGCATATATATACACATATCTATTCCTGCACACATATATATGTAATAAAATACAACATATAACAGTTAATTTTAAAAATATATATATATATATATATATATATATGCATATCATATATATATATATATATAATATATACATATATACAAATATATATATATATATGAAAAAAACATATATATTTACATAATATATATATATATATATATATATATATATATATACATAATATATATACATGACCAATATATAATTTATATATATAGAACTAAATATATATATCAAAATAAATGTATATTTATATATATATATATATATATATATATATATATATATATATATCAATATATATATATATATATATATATATATATATATATATATATATATATAAAGAAAACATATATATATATAAAACAAAAATATTGAATATATATATATATATATATATATATATATATATATATATACACAAAAGATTGTTTCAATATATGCGTGTCTATAACATTTAACTAATTAACATATAAATAATCCTGAAAGGAAAGAAATATATCTTGAAATTAATGTTAAGGAATTTTATTATTAAAATAGCATGATTTTTTTTACGCAAATTGATTTTTATTTTTAATAATATCACACAGGTAACCATAAAAATAAATAAAAAAAATATAAAACACATAAATATCCGTTTAATAAGAACCGAAATGTATTTAACTAATGAGTATTCAAAACAAAAAAAATCAATGTTGTGTTGTAAAATATATTAAAAAAAAAAAATATTGAAAAGTTTCCTTTTTTATTTTATATCCTGAGTAAAAAAAAAGATATATGAAAACCAAATTATTAATATCTTGTAAAAATTAAAAATTTTTGAATTTTAAAAAAAAAAAGCATCCTGGGGAATTAATGAGAAAATACGTAATTAACAAATTAAACAAAAAAAAATGTCTTTAATATTTAAAACATAAAATATAAAAAAGAAGAATATTTCATTGAATACATTTTTATTTATTGTGTTTTATCCGGAATTATTTCGACATTTTGATCCTATATAAATATTCTCCAAATAATGGGATGATAAATCCAAAATTTGTTTTGCATGATGACAAGAAATTGTGGTTATTAGAAATAAAAATATTCTTCAGGATTTTTTAAATAAGAAATAGAAATCTACACCATCCACGATTCAACACACACACACACACACAAAGAGAGAGAGAGAGAACTATTCGGATTTCGATAAACGGACGATTGAATATATTAACATTAATTAGGGATGACAAATAATGATTATTTTTTAGTCTGGTTTACCATATTCTTTAACTAAATATATTGAGGCCTAAGTCGTTTCAGAAATTTTAAAATTCATCAGTATGCAACCGTATTCTCATTCACTGGCGCTACATAATCGCAAACAAAGAAATTCAACGAATAACAAAAAACACATAACCTGATCACTTCCCACAGTAAATAACTAAGAAAAAAATTAAAAAAATAAATAGAAGTGAAAAATGATATAATCATAATGTTTTTTTGCATATAATCTTAACAAAAGAATTGGAATGAAATTTTAATGAATAGTAGAAAATTATTTTAAAAATAGTTTAACAATTTATAAATTTATATAAACAATAATGAAAAGATTTTGCTTAAATTTCAACCGACAGTCGCATTAAGCATTAGATCAATGGATATCGAAGGTTTCCTGTATGGTAACGGTTGTTCTGCCTGTTAACATTAAAATTATTGAAATTAAAAAATAAATAAAACAATGATAATTATATTTTAATTTTAAAAATATAATTCAAATTAAATAAATGAAAAATAATGCGCATATAAAACAAAGAGAAAGAAAGAGAAATTTATCCCAAGACAGAATAAGACTGCAAATAAAACATATAAAATTATTTCTTTGAAATAAAAATTCTATGGTTTGTGTCCCTTCACAACGTTGGTATTCATGGCTCTCCACAACATCCTATTAATAAATTTTGTGTTACAAAAATTACAAAGGGGAAATGCGTTTTTGTTTGGTTCTCTTATCCCCAAACTATCGAGTGAATACCAATTTTTTAAAGAAAACCATACATGCTTTAATTTTTTTAAACTCATTTTCTTGAAAAATTTCTTTAAAAGATTTAAGTATATTAGAAATAATGAAATGAATTTTAAAAAAAAAAATTTGAATAAAATGGAAATTTCCTTTTGAATCTTACTGCACAAAAAGAAAATGATCAGTTGAAGTTAAAGACAGTCCAGGAAAGAAGAAAAAAGCATTTACACCTAAAAATATATAATATGATACTTTAATTTAAGATAGATCCTTGAATATATAGAACTGTTCAACATGTCCACAAGAAACGTCCAGGAAAGATGGCGGACATCATACAAAAATAAGTTTAAAAAAATGTATACTAGAAAGTTATCAATAAATTTAAACATTAAGAAGGTCTCCGCAACAAGCAAATCAAGGAATAACATGTGGAACTGTAACAATCTAGCCTGATAGACGAAATAAAGGGTTCAGTTCGAAATTCCAATCACCTGAAGAAGACCGGGGCGTTCAACGACTGAAACGTCGGGAATATGACAACGAAGATGAGGACAACAATCCAAACAATGTATATATTTTAAATAAAAATATATCCTGTTTTAAATATTTTTTATAAATAATTCACAAAAAAAAATCATGGGTTATATGAATAAAACATAAGGATGATAGTTTTTTTCCGAAAGCTTGTAAAGAGAAATAGACGATTTGAAATTTATTTCTCCACAATTTCTTGTTCTTTGTCGCTCTTAATAAATGTTATCATTTTCTTATTTCCGGCATTATTTAAAATTTTCAATTTCAATAATAAATGTTATGGATTGTTTTCTTTCTTTTTTTAAAATTCCATCTAAAATTTATCGATATTGTCGTTCATATCCTATGTCGTTCTATTAAAAGATGTGTTTTAATTATAAAAGATGGTTTAAGACAAAAATTCTGTCAGAATAACGTCTTAATTTTTATTCTGAAAAATTAAAAATTTGTTAGATTACAAATGATTTAAAAACCTCTGTATAAATAGAATATATATATATATATTATATATATATATATATATATATATATATATATATATATATAATTATAGACAAATCATCTGATTTGAAATTAAGAAACGATTTTTACGTTTAATTAATAGTTGTTGAAATTTCGGCAAATGTCGAAAAGGAAATAACTCTATCCGTCATTTAATCTTCCATTCTTAAGGATTAAAATACCTCCCAAAATGTTAATTCAATTTTTTATCAATACAAATTTTAGTTGTGGACATAACTACATAGGTAGGACGTAATTTATTTTGGATTCGAGAATTAAAACATTTTTTTTTAGGATTTTGAATCAATAAATCTAGAAATAGCCAATTGACTAACTGTCTTTTGGTTCTGCCATTGCTGAAAACATTTAATAAATAGAAGGGAAATGTGTAAAATTTTTTGGTGACCGATTTATAATTTTTCGAGGTTTTTCGGATATTTATTTTCAAAAAAGAATATGGATTAAAACATATATCATTTTCTTTTGAGCCTTCCCTTTGTAAACAGGGAATGCTTGCTGGGTCTGAATATTATTGATTGACTAGTCCCCTTGAAATTCATAATTTTTTTTCTTCCCATTTAATTACATTCGTTAATCAAAAATTAATAGAAGCTTTTTTTTTAAATTCCCAGAATAAATAACATGATAAGTCCTGGGACGAAATTGGTAGTTTTATTTTAATTTTACAACAAATTTTAAAAAAAAAAAAAATTTTTTAAATCTTTTTTTTTTTTTTTATATAATTTTAAAAAAATTTAAAAAAAAAAATAAAAAAAATTTATATTTATATATATATATATATATATATATATATATATATATATATATATATAGATAGATAGATAGATAGATAGATAGATAAAGATACCCAAAAATTGAATATTAAATAACAAACAAGGGATTTATGGTTTATTAACTAAGCGGATCGTTTGAAACCTGTGTAGGTTTTGTCTGGCTCCATTATAAATTTATCTAGGTCTGCTTTACGGTTGTATTGATATATTTTTTGTTAGTTGTTTGTTTAACAATCGGGTTTTTTTTCTTTGGGCTTTGAACCTGTATCTGTGCGATTTTTTTCGACAGACTTTTTCATGTTTCTAGCTCTTTCTTTTTTAAAAACTTTTTTTCCTTCGAGATTGATTTGATTATTGGAAATTTAAAATAAAAAATCTAAAAAGGTTTTTAAGAAAAAATAGATTCTATTATTAACACACACACATTATATATATATATATATATGTCATATATATATATATATATATATATATATATATATATATATATATATATATATATATATATATATATTATTTTAAATGGAAAAATATTAAAAAACCAATTTTAGGATGAATGAATTTAATTACTGCAAATAAATTTAATTAAACTAGACTTGCAGAACATAATGTTTCAAAAAAAAACAGGATTAAAATTAATAATAAAATAATACCTTGTTCGAAATCCATTTTAAACTTGTGGTAAATTTAGATGTCGATGCTAATACTGATTATCATGTTTAAAGGTACGTATTTTTGGTTAATGTAAAATATTCATATTAATTTAAATTATTTTAATCTTTGTTTTTTTTTATCTATTAAACAATTTCTAAACATCATTCTTCAGTTTGAATCGTCTTCCTTGAGGGCATAAATTATTCTTGAAATCGATTCACCCCTTTATGGAAAGGACAATTTTTTCGGGACGAAATTGGACGCCATTCATAAAAAGTTATAAAAGGCGGATTCAGGATAACTAAATGGATGCTTTCAAAATATAAGAACTTTACTTATGGAACAGAAAAAATTTTTGACCAACCTTTTTTTTATCCTCGTGATTTGTCATTTTGCTTACAATCATCTCACACATTAAAATTTTTTTAAAAGCAAGAAGAATAACAGAGAAGAATGCTGAGAAGAACATTGACTAAACATTCGAACAAATATGAATCTTTAGAGAAATTGAAAACGAAAATGTTACTTATACTTACCTTCAATAATTGCTTTGAAACAATCGTCCAACTAAAATAATGCAGAAAGGGGCTTGATCAAAGATATTTTGATTTTTTTTTTTTATGTGCCATGTCCTTTCAGGATGTAGGCGATCATGGCTCTCCACCTCCTCCTATCCCTTGCAGATCTCAACAAGTTCCGTCCCTCTGCCAACTCCCACAGACCACGTTCTGTCATCCACTTGCTTAATCCCGTTAGGTATGCCATGCGTTGTTTTCTCTTGTCTCTCTTTCCCTCTATTCGACCTGTGAGTATCAGATTCTCCAGGCCCTCCTTCCTCGTTATGGGTCCCAGGACGTCAGCTGCCCCTACCTGATATTAAGTATAAGCCTTCTCCTTGTTTGCATACTCTCTAAGACCTCATCGTTACTCACACCCTCGGTCCATGATATCCTTAGCATCCTTCTGTAGAACCACATCTCCGTCGTCTCGAGTCTCTTCTTTATCTTTGAGGAGACCGTCCAATATTCCTTGCCGTAAAAAAGGACAGATGTCACGTAACAGCTCAGTATTCTTTTCTTTGTTATCAACGAAACCCTCCTGTCTTGCAATACATTGCCCAGCTTTTGGAATGCGCCCTTGGCCATCCCAATACGTCTACGGATCTTGGTGTCGCTCTTACCGTCCCTGTCAAAAGGCTTCCCAGATATTTAAACTTCGGCATCTCATTAATTTTAGTGTCCTCGACCTGCATATCACATTTCGGGCTCATCTTTTTGCTGATGACCATGCGTTCGGTCTTCTTGTAGTTTATGCTTAGTCCTTTTTTTCTCTCTCGTTCGCTACCTTCTAAGGAGATTTTTTTTTACTTTCATTTTAATATACAGAGGACAAATTGAAGGCAAGAGGGTCAAAGAAAACAACGCATAATCTACGAGCTTGCATCAATGAACGGCGAGCCAGGGTTTAAGTTTATTAA
Source organism: Acanthosepion pharaonis (assembly GCA_903632075.3). NCBI lineage: Eukaryota > Metazoa > Mollusca > Cephalopoda > Sepiida > Sepiidae > Acanthosepion > Acanthosepion pharaonis. The sequence continues at coordinate 246,624 of CAHIKZ030001885.1, forward strand.
GAGCAACGAAGGGCAAGAAATTAGCGAGAGCCACGATCGCCAACTGAAAGGACACGACACACAGAAGAAGTTGGGTACACCCGCACTACCATCCTTATGTAATGGCCTAACTTGCGATTTTGCCAAGTAGGGGAAATGGACGAATATTCATTGCCATATTCACGACGTTTCGGTTGTTGTACGCTCCGGCTTTCTTCAGGTGATTAGAATTTTGAACTGAACCCTTTATTTCGTCCACCAGGATAGATTGTTCTAGTTCCACGTGTCGTGCCTCTTCCGGATCTCTCATTATCAGTTATCTCCCTTTAACTCAACTCTCCAAGATTTTTTTTTTTTGTTCACCTGTGCTGTTACTATGTATTGAACTAATAAGCCTTTGGGTCAAGCCACGGGATTCAACCAACGCTTTTATCCACTGGGCCATGTGTCCATGGGTCCGAACAATGCAAATAGTGTAAATAATTACAATACCTCATCACGGAAATATGGATGAATATGATTTTGTTCAGCAGAAAATTTTAAATTTACAGTTGGAAAGTGGCTGAATTCGACGAAATTAACTTAACAGATAAAGACTTTTAAATGGATGTCATGGATGTCGTTCAGAGATATGTAAACACTCAGCGACGTACAACAACTTTCTCAGTTCAAGCGAACGAAACCTGTAAGACTTAACGAGGGCCATGCTTCTTTGAACTTTGTGGGCTGGCGCTATAGAATCACAATCAAAGAACTGTACCAAATAACAGAAAGTATATCACTTGAAGACTACCAAGAGCAGCAACAGATAAAATGAATAGCATATGTAACTTAAACAGAAAAATTAGAAAGGCAGTCCTCATCAATACTAGAAAGAACGATAAAAGTTACTTGATATGAGAAACCTATTTTCTTGAACAACTGATTTAATAGAAAGATTTTATAAATTTAATCCTAAAATATCATTGGCAGATGGTCAATGAATCCTGAATGTTTTTTTTATAATGGGAGCTAAAATTACAATTACTATTAGAGATGAGAAGATGATATTACACTTTGATCAGTAGCTGGAGTCATGAAACACATTCAAAAATATGAAAGAGCTTTTTGCTGTTTTGGAAACCATTTTCTCACATCTATCTCATAATCTGGCCTTGAGATGCCTAGTCCTCACGAAAGATTGTCAAAGAGTTCAAAAGCATCTACACGGCCTTGTGAGTGATGAATTATTTTCCACGTATATTATAACCACTTTTTCATAGACAAAACCTCTGACAATTGAAGCCTTTTATGTCTTAGCAGATGATTTTGCTTCTTCAATAAACTCATGGTATGGCGCTACAGAATCACAAAGAACTGTACCAAATAACAGAAACCACATCACTTGAGAACTAGGTAAAACAGCAGCAACAAAAAATTGGTAGAATTATAAAAAAAAGAGAAAATAATAATATAGTCAACATACTGATGTTCCATATTTAATTCAAACAAAAGGTTAAGAAGAAAATTCAAAAATGGAAATACATAAAAAAATAAAATCTAATACTAATATAAAACTAAAATCTAATACTAATATAAGACTAAAATATAATACTAATATAAAACTAAAATCTAAAATTAATAAAAATAAAAATAATACAAAATAAAACTAAAAAATACTAATATAAGACTAAAATTAAACTAATAAAACTAAAATTAATACTAATATAAAAAAAAAAAAATCACTAAATAATAAGAAATAATAATAAAACTAAAATCTAATACTAATATAAAAAAATCTAATACTAGTATAAAATAAAATTTAATACTAAAAAAATTTTAAAATCTAAAAATAAAAAGAAAATATAATACTAATATAAGACTATTTTCTAATACTAATAAAAAATAAAAATCTAAAATTTTTATAAAACTAAATAAAATTAAAATATAAAACTAAAATAATACTAAAATAAAATAAAATCTAAATTAATTAAAAAACTAACTCCTTTTCTAATAAAAATAAAATATAAAAATATATAATATAAAAAATAAAACTAAAATAAAACTAATATTTAAACCAAAAAAAAAATAAATAAAAATACTAATATTAAAAAAAAATAATAAAAAAAATAAATCAAAATACTAAAATAAAAACATAAAACTGAAAATTTAAAGGTTTTTGAAAATCTGTTTTTCTGAAAAACTGATTTAATAGAAAGATTTTATAAATTTAGTCCTAAAATATCATTGGTTTCACGGTTAATGAATGTTGAATGTTTCCTTACAAAGAAACGGCTAAAATTACAATTAACATTAGAGGTGAGAAGAACAGATACTACACTTTGATCAGTAACTGAAGTTATGAAAGATTAATTCAGGTCGCACTGGCTGCTCGGTCAGTGAATATCAAATGTTGTCCTGATAAGTAAACAGTTAACACAATCATAACATACATTATTTGCATTTTTGGACTGTTGTCTTCATTTACTTTTTTTCCCATTTTTACAACGTTTCGACCGTTGAAAGTTTCGGCCTTCTTCAATTGGAATTTCGAGCTGAACACTTTTTTTCCTTCACCGGGGTAGAGTGTTCTAGTTCCACGTGCCACGCCTATTACGGAGTTCTCTGTTGTCTCCTTTTAACTCAACTCTCACCAACGCAGTAGCCAGGTATTGAATACACAACGTTTGGGGTCAAATCACTGGATCCAATCAACGCTTTTATCCAACGGGCAATGTGTCTGAACAATGTAAATAGTGTAAATAATTACAATAGAATCATTGAATGATAATACGCAGAAATAGCGAACGAAAGTTTTGCGATTCCATTCCGTCGTGTTATTGTTCTCATCATCAATCTGAAAACAGGCATTTACCGAAAAAGAATTAAATCCTCTCTGTAGGTTCTTCTTCTTCTTCTTCTTCTTCTTCTTCTTATTATTATTATTATTATTGTTATTGTTGTTGTTATTATTATTATTATTATTTCCCTCTGCCTTTTTCCTTCTTCTTTATCCTCATCTTTTTTCATTTTACTTTCCATCCTATTCACCATCATCTTCTTTTTCCCATTATTATTATTATTATTATTATTATTATTTATTTTGCCTTTTCCTTCTTCTTTATCCTCATCTTCTTCATTTTTTTACTTCTCCATCCTATTCACCATCATCTTCTTCTTCCCATTATTATTATTATTATTATTATTATTATTATTATTATTATTATTCCTGATTTTTCCTTTTTTTTTATCCTCATCTTCTTCATTTTCTACTCATCCATCCTATTTCATCATCTTCTTTTCCCATTATTATTATTATTATTATTATTATTATTATTATTATTATCTATATTTCTTTTCCTTCTTCTTTATCCTCATCTTCTTCATTTTCTACTTTCCATCCTATTCACCATCATCTTCTTCTTCCAAAATTAAATTATTATTATTATTATTATTATTATTATTATTATTGCCTTTTTTTCCTTCTTCTTTATCCTCATCTTCTTCATTTTCTACTTCTTCATCCTATTCATCATCATCTTCTTCTTATTATTATTATTATTATTATTATTATTATTATTATCAAACAAGACTTATTGCCTTTTCCTTCTTCTTTATCCTCATGAGAAAAATAGAATTTTCTCTAAAGAATTCTCCATCATTATTGACCATCATCTTCTTTTCCATTGAGATTTATTTAAATTATTATTATTATTATTACAAGAAATCGGAATGGAATTCCATAGAGAAAATAGCCTTTTTCCTTCTGACGGATGAAACTTATCCTCAAAATCTTCATGACCTAACTTCTTCATCCTATTTCATAATCATCTTCGAGATTCAAAGAGAAGATTATTATTGCCATAAATTATTATTATTATTATTATTATTATCGAGATTATTATTATTTCTATCAATCAAGAATAATTGCTCAAGACAGCACAGGTTAAACAAATGAGCAAAATAGAATGGGAAGAAACTCTAAAGATTACAAAAGGACATTACTTTGACAGATTCAAGAATCAAAGACAGAAGAACAGCAGGAATTATTGAGATTGTATTTAAATTTATGATTTGTAGTTGTCAAGATGTGGATGAGGAAATTTTCTCAACAAGAACCGGAATGGAATTCCATAGATTAGAAAATATCCAATTACAGTAGAAAGTGTTTGACGGATGAAACTTGATTAATATTTCTTTGAAGAAAAATGATGTGACCTAACAGCCAATCTATATATTAAGAATATATAATTCATGGAAATGGAGATACAAAAGCAAGAAAGAAAAATTGATTAGAACTACTGCCATCGAATTATTTATAGAAAACACGGAGGGAAAATTTTAAAAAAGTCAGTGAGAAAGTGCTCTCTTGAAGTCGAGATGCCAAAGAAGGTTTTATTACATTACATTGTTTTTTTTTTGGGGAATTTTTTGAATTTTGTCAAGATATGATAAACAGTATTCAATACATAAACAAATGGTAGATTTATAACTGAAACAAGAAATTTTGCATCAGGATTGATTACATTACAGAACACTATTTTGAATTTTGTCAAGAATTTCAAGATGATTAGCAGTAAACATTTGCATATATTTTTGAATATCTATATATATATATTATAATATATGGATATATATATATATATATTTATAAATATGCAAGATGTGTTCTGATGAGGAAGATTTTAGATTGGTAACAATTTGAATAATGAATATATATATATTTTATATATAGGAAATATATATATATTTATTCATAAATAGATCACTCCAATTCAACCCAGGACAAAAGAGAAATGTGACTGAAATCAAGATGCTTATCAGGATTGATTATATTAGGACCTTCTTTGAATTTTGTAAAGAATTCGATTCAAGATGTACAGCAGGAAACTCAAGTTTGACCATATATGGCATAGAATATTAAATGCACGGATTTGAATGGTTATTTTATAAATATGCAAGAAGTTTAAAAATTTTGAGGATAAAACCCTAATTTATTTTTTGCAAATAAATTAAAAGAAGTTACATTTCATCAAGCGAATTTCCTAACTAATAAAAATTTACAATTTTAAATACACCTAAAATCAATTTTCCATGGTTTTTAATACTTTCTCATCAAATGGAACACGGATATCAAGATTTTCGCGATGACAGTATCATTCCGGGAGTTTTAGCTATCTTTGGTAAGGGTGAGGATCAAACATTGAAAGACGTCGGTTGAATGGATTCGTATGAAAAAAAAAAAAAAAAAATTAAATATAAGAATTTTCCATATTTTTTTATGGAAAAAAATTAACTTAATTACAAGTAATTTTCCTTCTGTTATAAAAGTAATATAGTCTATTAAAACTAAACGAAAATATTTTAAAATTTTAAAGTTGTAATTTTGAATTTGTAATTAAAATTGTAGTTAAATTGAATGTCAAAATTTCTTTTTAAATTTTACATCGCATTAAAAAAGAATCCAAAAATAAGAACTATAGTAAAATAAAATTATTTATGAAATACCATAAATGTAAGTTTTTGAATGACCCATGTCCTATAAACTTACATGTGAAATATTATAATAATAGGTTTATATATAAAAGAAAAGTTTTTTGAATTGTTTGAAATTAAGTAATATTTATATCATATAAAAAAAAAAAAAAAAAAAAAAATAGATCCACATACATACTTAAACTTAATGTTAAAATAATCCTACATAATATAATGGATTCTAATACATTTAACTGTTCTTAAAAAAGAATATAGTAAAATAAAAATTAAAAAGGAAAATATTTCAAATATAGTTAAATAAAATATTAAAAAAAAAAAATCTTTAAACGAAAAAAGATGACGTTATTTTTACCGTTAACAATTTTTTTTTTTTTTTTTTTTTTTAAATTCAGACGACATCCATTCAACTGACGTCAGGTTTCAATGTAAAATACATCCTCACCCCTTACCAAAATGTAGCTAATAACTGATACAATGATACTGTCATAAGGAAAATCTAGACACCCTGTGTTCAATTTGAGTAGAATATTCTGTAACCATGGAAACGTGATTTTAGCTGTGTATTTAAAACCCGGTAAATTTTAAAAGTTACTCCAAAATTCGCTTGAAGATGAAATAGAACTAATGCTTTTAATTTATTTGCAAAAATAAAATTAGGGGTTTTAGCTTCTATTTTTGAAACATGGTTGAACTGTGTAGCGAAAATAACCATATTTTAAATCAATTAATTTATAATATAATATATGTAATATATATTGAGCACTATTTTGTAAAATATAAAATATCTATAAGAACACCGGATTTTATATCTTACTGTTCTTTCTTTTATTTATATATATATATATATATATATATATATATATATATATATATATATATATATATATATATACCCTCTCCCTCTCTTTCTCTCACACATACAGACAAACACGCACACACATACATATATATATATATACTCTCTCTCTCCCACTCTTTCTCCCACACACACACACACACACACACACACACACACATATATATATATATATATATATATATATATATATATATATATATATATATATATATACCGAGGTAACAGATTACTTGTCCATATCCTGTAACAGCATAATTGTCCATCCACAAAATGTTTAATATCTAAAGACCCACTAAAGTAATTGAGTTTCAGGTTTTCGTAAAAGATGTTCAGCCATCATGATACTATTTGGTGTTAATATTTTTAAAAAACCCTTTGAGATATTCAGGTTAAATTCGTTTTGCTTCAGTCCCAATGTCTTCCTAAATGAGGAATGGTGAGAGGAAAAAGATCATTCACGTCTTCAGTCTTCAGTAATTGTACCAACATTCATACTCTGGCTTCCATGTACAAAGTCCATACATGTATCATCAGAAAATCGGTAAATAAGTTTAAATAAAAGAGAGAACAGTAGAGAGAAAAATCTGAATTAGGAGGTCACAACAGCGAGAGGGATCATCATTTCAACTCAAAGCTAAAGAGAACAATTAGAAAAGATCCAACTCAACGTATAAGTCGTTTGGCCTTTGAGTGAGGCGTTTCACATATGATACTCCGAAGAGCAGTGAAAAAAGACTTGAAAATGAAGTTGTACCTGAGACCTATGAGGCACCTTGATACTCCAGGACAGAAAGTTAGAAGGTTAGAGAGAGCGAAGATCACCTTGAATATTTGGAAAATGATTCTGGAATCATATATATATATATATATATATATATATATATAAACTTTACATCAATTTTTCATGAGTTTCCGATCCCTAGTTATTATTAATTAATGATGAACATGTCATTTTCGATTATGATTGATTTCATCACAATTCTTCTGTTAAGCGTGGAGAGTAATTATACATTTTTATTGCTTAAAGTAGAGTCTAATAGCGTTATAAGAACCTCGGAGAATTCCAGTAAGATATTTTTAATCATTTCTTAAGATACACCGGTTCAAATCTTAATTTAAAATTAGGAAAATTTTGCTGTTACACCCGGTATATGATAAAAGTAGATAATAATTCAATATGACGTAAATGTTTCGAGAGTGGCTTTATCGCAAGATCATCGTCAGGAAATTTGCGCTCAGGCTCTTACAACATTTCACCATCCCTGACAGATCTCCTATCACAGTGTGGAATATCTACTAACAAAAGTGATGGAAAGAAAAAGACGAAATTAATACGTATCTGTCTATATGTCCGAGATGAGGTATTATGTACATTGTTTACATGTTTCGGACTATTGTCATCATCGTTGTTGCAATATTTATCACAGCGTTTCAGCCGTTGTACTCTCCGGCCTTCTTCAGGTGGTTGGAATGCCAAACTGAACCCTTTATTTCGCTCACTGGGGTAGACGGATCTAGTTCGTTATCAGTTATCTCCTGTTAATTCCCGTCTCCAAGTTCTCCACTGCTTTAACCGGGTATTGAACTCACACTCTTTGGGTCCTGTCACTGGATCTAACAAACGCCATTATTCACTGTGCCATCTGACCTTGAGGTCAATACCTGGTTACAGCACAGGTGAACAAAAACAATCTTGGAGAGTTGAGTTAAATGGAGATAACTGATACTGAGACATCCGGAAGAGGCATGACACGTGGAACTAGAACAATATAGTCTGGTGGACAAAATAAAGGGTTCAGTTCGACATTCCAACCACCTGAAGAAGGCCGGAGCGTACAACGACTGAAACCTTGTAACAAATATGGCGACGAAGATTAGGACAATAGTCCGAAAACTTTAAATAGTGCAAATGAATACGGCTAGATAAAGAAAAAAAATCTAAAATTCTAAGCATCTTTCTTTCGTACGCATGTGTAGTCCTACCAACATAACAGATTTACTAGGATGAAGTCCTAAAGGCTGAAACACGTCATAAATAAACTTCTTGATAAATAAAAAATATCGTTATCGTTATATATATATATATATATATATATATATATATATATATATATATATATATATATATGCGTGTGTGTGTGTGTGAGAGAGAGAGAGAGAGAGCGCAAGAGCACGTGTAAGTGTTTAGGTGGGCATATACTGATATATTACTATGATCTCGATTCTCTCTATTTCTCTCGCTGAGTCACCAACCATTATAGATAGGAGTTTTGGTCTATCATTAGAATCATCGCTAATGGACAGCGTGATCGGCCGTAGCAAATCAATCGATGGTGATGGATCAGGGACCATCAATTAGATGAGCCTGATCAATTTAGTCATACGCAAAATAAATAAAACTCTACAAAAAAAAAAAAAAAAAAAACATTGGAATGTCGATGTCAGTCAGTGTCCGCTAAAATGATTTTAGCCTGTGTATGTGGAAAACGCTTCAGGAAATCAAGGTTTTAAATAACCGCTAGAAGCCAAGGGAAAATATCTCTTGCTATCTTTCGACTGATCATAATAATAAAAAGGGTAGGATAATATATCTGCCCCGGTGTAGAAATCCATAACCTTTCAGTGATTTATTTTCAAGAAAAAAAAAACGATCTGTTACAGCGTTAAGTAGATGCTTACAACTGTATGATTTAGTCCTGTATAAAAAAAAAAAAAAAATTACAAGATTGGGCGTTTACCTGTGTGATCACGTCACAAAATTGTTTAGGACAAGATCAGAGTTTAATGTGAGATTTCTGAAACCCCGTACAATAATTGCTCAACGTCCCGCAACACTTCCCCCTTTTGAGGCACGAGGCTCCGGGTAATGACACCCAGCCCATGCCCCATAGGAAAGATACTGTCTTGGGGATGGTGAACGCCTCGGCATTTTGATATTAATTTCAACTCAGTCGGCATAACACTAGCTGGTAACTCGTTTCCGAGCACACCAATTTCTTATTAGGGTGTCTAACCAATCCCCTTTGCAAGCCTCTGATCAGACACGTTTTTGTTTCTTCAACACCCACGGAATTAATCTGTCGTCTATAATACAGATCCGTTTCTGGGAAAGAGAGAATAACCTGGCGTGTTCAGTACCAAGAAGCTCAAAACTTTTCTCTTGATGACTTGTGACTTCGTGTAAGCGTAACTGTCGATAGCTTTCGAACAGTTTCATATACAAAGTTTCATTTGCAAGGTTTGAACCAGCGCATCGTAATGTTTACAGGCATTTCTAAACAGCTATGGGTCAGATCCCTTGGCCTGTATTTTCATGAAGTCCAAACACTGACAAACTAAACATGGTCGTAACGCTAACTTGAATATATGTATACTATTTGCTGAAGATTTTGGTGTTTTTCCGCGCATATATTTTCTTTTTCTAAAAGCATCTATTCCTGGATTTTTCTTCCTAGGAAGTGGCAAGCGTCGAGGAGTTGCTACAGACATTGGTTGCGCAGACACTTTTAAATATATATATATATATATATATATATATATATATATATATATATATATATATATATTCTTTAGTCTACCAATGCCTGGGAAATATTCTGTAAATTTTCCACTGTGTGATAGAGTGGTTTTCACAGTGGAGGCTTGTATTTGTACTAAGTCGGTCCTAAAATAGGTTCGACGTACAAAACGTTAGGAACTTCATATAATAGGTAATGACGCAGAGAAATCTAGTTGTGGTCGCTGATACTTTAGTATCCGACTAACGGTCGTCCGGCATCGACTGACTGACCAACTCTCTGAGCGACTCAGCGACTGACTTGTTACTCTTACTACTCCTACTTATTATAGGTGGGAGAGTCTATTGACTATAGAATAGGTGTGTTCCACTATAACACACTGTTAAAACACTTCCGGTTTATTTTATATATATATATATATATATATATATATATATATATATATATATATATATCCCGGCTTGAGGCAATCGGATATCTAGCCACACTAATGTTCTGTGAAGCAGCGAAACAGTCTGTCTGTGGATGACAATATATACATACAAAAAATTTATTTCGGTTGACCTCTCGGGGAGATTAGTCACTTTGTAAACCGTGACTATTACTGCTGCTGATGCAAGACTCTTTGTTAAGACGAATCGAATTCTCCAGTCACAGTCTAAAAAATAAACACATCTAAATTCACCTTTATCCCAATATATATCTGTGTGTGTGGGTGGGTGGGTAAATTATTTTCAAATAGAGTGTATCTATGAAGGAACCAAATGAATAAAATAAGACAGAAGTAAAAACTATTCTTAGCCGATTATTTTTTTTTGTTCTCTGAGGGACTTTATCAAGGCAATGTAGGATTTATTTTGTTGCACGTGTTTATATACAAATACGGGGATGCCATTCGTTTATCAAGGGTTTTAAATTTAAGACCGTTCATGAATATTCATAAGGCGGTTGAAAGGTCAATCAAAACATTCACATAGATACACTCTTTAAATCATGTGTATTTATAAATACGCATTTTTTCCTCACCTGGGGAAAAAATGCATATTTATAAATACACATAATTTAAATAAGGTGTATTTCGGCAGCAATATTTCCACACAATAATTAATGGAATGCAGTTTGGGCGAGGTAGGAGGCCAGATGTAACAGGTGATGCGGTCGCAGAAGTTGTCCTGCTTGTGCGGTATGGTGCAGAGTCCCTCTTGCAGGCATAGGTTCTTCCAGCAACCAGCCTCTTCACCCAAGGCAGTACTACCTCCTCAAGGCACTTGATGTAGATCTCCGTATTGAATGTGAGGTCCTGTGGGATGATGAATGGAGACATAACTTCTCCATTACTAGTGATCCCACCAAACACTATGATGTTGACTGATTATATCATCCAATTCTTTCCGGATCCTCTGCACTATCCTCGGTTCGACGCCCAAGCACTCTGAAAATGTTCGTATTTTTTTTACAAATATGATTCAAAAACGAGAGCCAAAAACCTCAATATAATTATTAAAATTAAATTGAGTTAAAGTACCAAGCCCTGTTTCATCCTCAAACGAAAATTTAGGAATAACCAATCTTCAAATTTACTCATCTTTATAAGCATGTTCATTCGCAAAATTAATTACTATAGAAACGGCTGGGGCGACCATTTTGATAGGGGTGGGGTCTAACAGTTAATTTTTATCTGCATATCAGTCACCTTCTGAAAGCGTTCAAGCCGAGGTAGGGTGGGATATCCATTTCAAAGCGGATGATGTCATTCATGTACGCACATCGTCTGGTCAATCACAGCGAAAGATAGCTTTTGGCACCATTGTATGTCATTAAGTGTCTAGAGAATTTTGTTTTATTTATTTATTATCCAAATGGATATATATATATATATATATATATATATATATATATATAGGTAGGTAGGTAGGTAGAGATAGAGAGAGCGAGAGAGAGAGAGAGATGTATTTATGCATATAACGTTATGTACACATAGTTTAATTGTTCAGTTCTAAGAAAGGATTTGCTGTAACTTCATACCTCGAAAAAGACGGGAGATTCCAGTATGTGGACCGTAATATTTCTGTACATAATACACACATTTTTCAGTTTACATATTGCAAAATATGAGTGTGTATTATACACGTGATATATTTTCCAGAATTTCCATAACTAAGATGATCAATGCGTGTTATAAAAATAACAGAATTTGGTTATTCGTTTAAAGAAAACCTTTGCTATATTTATGGATATACCCGTTGACACGAACCGTCAAAAAAAAAAAAAAAAAAAAAACGGAGCAATATTTAATCAATTTTCCAAGTTGCCCAGCTGACATTTTCTTTCTTCGTATTCTGGGATTGTACCTCCACATGTAACTCTATTCTCGCATGTCAAAATGTATCCTGCATTTTTATAATCATTACAAATAAAAATAAAAATGTCATACAGAAAGCCAAAAAGACTCGTTACATGACGACATTTAATTTAGCAAACTGCAGTGGTTAAATTTTCTACATGAGTAATCCCGAATTTTTATCAATAAAATTAATTCTATTGTCACATGCCAGAAACTTTTCTTTCCTTTTGAAAAAATCACTAAAATTATAAATATCCCTAAAATAACACAACCTAGATCGTCAAATGATGACGGTTTATATTTAAGGAATTTTTTTTTTAAATGTATAGGATTTTTTTCATGCATGCGGAATTTCAGATTTCCATGTGACGAAATTAGAAATAAAATAAGTCAGCCTTTTTAAATTAGTATAAGTATAAAAAAATGCCCAAAGAAATGTAACTCTAATATGAATGACATTCGAATTCTGGATGTACAGTCAACCAATCTACAAGAGATACTAAATGGTGCCGCACCCCAAATTGATATTATTTTGTATTCTAATAATACATGCAATCAATCAATCAATCAATCTATCTATCAATCTATCTATCTATCTATCTATCTATCTATCTCTCTCTCTCTCTCTCTATATATATATATATATATATATATATATATATATATATATATTCTTCTATCACTTCCGTTAGTCCACTTATCCGCCACACCCTCTAAAATAGCCATACAATGACTGAACTAAACCAAATTTTGGGTTTGGTTTGGTTTGGTTTATTTTTTTTTACGGTATATCAACTTCAATGGGTTATTTAATGCCGACAACATTTTTAGGATAGATTCGTATGAATAGAATATGTATTCTTTGGTTTAGATTGGTTTGGTTTATTTTGTTTTACGGCATATCAACTTCAATGGGTTATTTAATGCCGACAACATTTTTAGGATAGATTCGTATGAATAGAATATGTATTCTTTGGTTTAGATTGGTTTGGTTTATTTTGTGTTACGGCATATCAACCTCAATGGGTTATTTAATGCCGACAACATTTTTAGGATAGATTCGTATGAATAGAATATGTATTCTTTGGTTTAGATTGGTTTGGTTTATTTTGTTTTACGGCATATCAACCTCAATGGGTTATTTAATGCCGACAACATTTTTAGGATAGATTCGTATGAATAGAATATGTATTCTTGGGTTTAGATCGGTTTGGTTTATTTTGTTTTACGGCATATCAACCTCAATGGGTTATTTAATGCCGACAAAATTTTTATTGCTGGTAATATTTTGTTTTGTCAAATCTGTTTCTGGTAATATTTTTCCTTCAAAATTTTATTGCTGGTAATAATTTTTCAAAAAAGTATTGCTGGTAATAGTTAACTATTTGCCCATAGCAGAGACCCTAACAAGTGCTACCGCCCTTGGTCAAGGTGGACCTGGGAACACCAGCAATGAAGAGGTGGTTTCACGATCCTCAAAACTTCCTGATAAGAGACCTTACTGCTGGATGTTGTCTATCGTCTTACCCAAGGAGCGGATGTAGTTTAAGGTCTTACCCAGGATGAACAAATTTTAGTGGAGAAGTGCAAACAGGTAAATGGGTACAAAGTACAGATGTTTTTATTAGGGGGCTTAGCTTAGTAAAATAAATCTTCATTAATATTTTTGGAAAATTTAAGTTTTATTACTTAACATGCAAAATACTCCCTCTATATTAAAAATAATTTAATGATTAAAATAAATATTTTTTAATAAAAAAGTAATATTTTAAAATTTCTTTAAGAGTTTTTAAATTCAAGAATCCAGTCTCCAGGTCACACTGCGTTTACGAGAACTCTAAACAAATCACAAGACCAAAAGCGTCAAAAAGATGGATTTAACTCCGGAAGTAAATATTTACGCATGGGCAGTTTTATGTTGCATGCTCAAGAACATCTTCTTCTGGGTATTATAAACCTAATGTCTTAGTAACCATTTTTTTACCATTGATAATATTGCAATTTTTGCTGTTATCATTGTATGTTTTTACCAGAGATCATATTGCAATTTTTGTTTTTATTTTCGCTTTTCTCTGGCACTCATTAACAGGAAGCGGTATCACGAGGGGAAGTGGAAAAATCAGGCGTGGCTGACCACATATGAAGAGAAAAGTGAGATCACTGCCCTCTATGGGATCAGGTTGAGATCATAGACAAAGAACACCATTGGAAAATTCGTAAACTTCAGGAATCAGCATATATGCCAGGCCACAAAAATCTCCTGAGCCGACCAAGCATGAAAATGAATACAATATGGGAACCAGTAATAAGGAGTGCCAGAGAAAAGCTATAACAACAACAAAAATTGCAATATGAGCTCTGGTAAAAACATGCATGATAACAGCAAAAAATTTCAATATGAGCACTGGTAAAAATGGTTGCTGAGATATTAGGTTTTATAATACCCAGAAATTCATACGCAGATGTCCTCAAGTGGATAAAGGCACAGAGGATAAAGGCGTTGGTTAGATCCAGTGACAGGACCCAAAGAGTGTGAGTTCAATACCCGGTTAAGGCAGTGGAGAACTTGCAGAGAGGAATTAACAGGAGATAACTGATAACTGGCATCTATTAAATCCAATTTGACATTCCAACCACCTGAAGAAGGCCGATGCGTACAACGGCTGAAACGTTGTAATTAATATGGCGAAAAAATGAGGACAATAATCCGAATAATCTTAGAAAAGAACTTGTCTTTAAAATATGATTTACCATGATGTCCTATAAAATTAAATTCAATTAACGAAATTACTGAACTGGGGTTTTTATCAAAGTATTTTTCAAAACAAATCAGCTTATTCAAATTTCATCGATTGGTATGCGAAAATGAACGAAAAGTAGAGTTTGTTAATTTCGACACAAAATGTTAGCGATAACTTCAACAATACTAAATACTGTGAGGATTTGAACATGCGGCTCGCAAAATGTCTAAAAACTAAGTTGACTGAGGCACTGGAGAATGTTACGCAAGACATGCTACAGCGTGTTTGGCAGGAGCTGGACTACCGAACTAACGATGGTCCGCGTATCGAACATTTTATATGATGTAAGTTTTGGTGAGTTGTATGGACACTCTGTATAATAATATCAGTTACCCAAATTTTGAAAATAATGCTTCCAGAACATCGTCAAATCGATAACACGGAGTCATTTCTAAAAGTTAAACGGAATTCGGCTCGATGAAGTTAGAGTATACCTATTGGAATAAACGGTGAATGTATAGACGCCATCGCGGCCATTGTCGATCATGGATACGATGTTCGAATGGCTAAGTTTCTTTTATTCGCTAACATGATAGATTTTATTTATCATAGCACGTCACCAATTAAATAAACGTTCTAAAAGGTGATTAAATGTTGTTATAGACACAGGTGATGGTGGGGACAAGCTCTATAAAATGCTTCTGTGGCATGCGTCCCAGATAGCCTGTGGCAACTAAATAGAGCCGGAAAATAGGCGACGGTGGACGACTGGCGCCTCATAACCAGCTTCTTCGGGCAGATAGAGGTCGACAGATCCATCTAGCGGAAGGAAAACCCAGATTTTAACCTCCACTACCTTGTAGGTATATCCAAACACAACAAAGATTCTGGTAGTAAATCTAGACTGAAAACCCGGGGTGTGGAGCACGGAATGCGGTTGATTGTCAACACTGACAACTTTCCGGCAAATTCTGCCACTAAGGCGGCTCCAGATATAATGCCTTCTATTCCTTTGTCGGTAGGACCGAGTGAGGCGCCTTGTAGTCTGGGCAGCGCACAGCCTAAATATATACCATCACCCAGGCCTAAGTCAATGAGAAGTCACTCCTTTCTTACTACTAAATTTTAGCACGCCGAATTTATCTCACGAGACAAATGGATGGCTACTATAAAAGGTGATCTTGCTTCGGTTTTAGCGGAAAATACGTTTTACAATCTATTTGAATTGTAAGAGTTCTCCTTCTGCTAAACTGGTTACCATTCAAAGGTCGAGAGTTAAGTTTAGCCGGCTATTCTACACAGAGCTAAGCGAGCAAATGGAATTTTGCCTTTCCAAAGAGCATAAGTGCGAAGTGGGGACAACAGACACAACTGAGATTTGAACTCATCACGCTGATTTTATTCTCGGTCAAAGTGTAAAGAATCTGTAATATAATCGGTCCAGATTCGGCATCTCGGATTCAATTACATTCCCAACCTCTATGACGTAGCTTTCCCCGTGCTTTTTCGATAAATATTTACATGGCATTTGATTTAATAAGTTTCCCTCTTAGAGAAATCGACTTCATGAATTTAGGCGTCGTACTAAATTAGCAGCAGGATCGTATCATTTTACTGTTGAAATGGCTAAACGCAACCGTAAGTTCTATCCTAACAGTTCCTTCTATTACACTTCACACCAGTGGAATTTCCTTCCCGCTTGTAGCTTTCCTGTCAACTAGGATCTTCAAAGATTTAGTTGACAATTTCAGTTGACGTCTAATGTTTTAAATAAAATAAAACATATTGTCGTCTCTCCCCTCTCTAACGTCTTCCTCATTGTCTTTACTCTCTGTGACGCCTTCATGTCTTAATGACTGTATCGCCTTGCTAGGTAGGAAATGATTAAAACAAATAAAATAAAGATAACCGACACGACAGCCAGAGTATCGATATGTTTCAGTGAAAATACTGTAACATTAGAATGAGATTCAATTTCATTTGCACTTACATTGTAAGTGATTTCGTTTGATACATTCAGCGAAAAGACTGTGATATATACATGGAGCGATTGACAAATTGTCGTCTAAATGACGCAAAAGTGAAAATAACACTGACATCTCATTTTAATGGATATATTTATCAAAATATCTTGAAATACTAAAGAATAAATGTATTCAAATAAATCGCCATTGGCTTCAGCCACGGCCTCCAGATTATATTACATCTAGACATATGGTTCTGTTGTTAATTGTCTCTCACGTGGTACGACGTCATAGAACAACATTATGAATTTACGATCTGCGTCTGCTATTCCGCGACCGTTATCTTCTATTTTGACGCAACGGAATATAATCTTTGATGGTGAATATCTTTGTTTAAATGTCGATGTAACTACTCCAAGATGCCTCATGTGAGCCTAAAGCTTAAACCAAGGAACAACTTAATAAAAAAAAATATTCAAATGTTGGACAATTTTTGTCTTCATTTTTACCCGAAATTAAAGCAACCATACGAAGTCTAGAACGGCTCATGATCAAACATAACAGACATTCATTGTTATAACTAACAATATATATTTAAACAACGATCTGCTTCCCCTGATACACAAAGATATATATATATATATATATATATATATATATATATATAAAGGCTCAAACACTAATATTCTATGGTTAAAAGTAGAATTGTAGGTCTGATGAATTGGATCATGATTACGATTCCAATGTAATAAATTATAACCATAGAATATTAGTGTTTGAGCCTTTCATATATATATATATATATATATATATATATATATATATATATATATATATGTCAGAGGTCGCATATTTTCTACAAGATTTCTCGCATATTCAGACCGGTAAATGTAATTAATAGTTTAATTAATTACAGAGCATATGCTCACATAAGTTGTATCAATAAAAATAACGTATAAACCAAAATATATTAAAATATTTTTTCTGATTTAATCCATTACGTGTATATATATATATATATATATATATATATATATATATATATATATATATATATATATATATATATATATATATGTGTATGTGTGTGTATATATATATATATATATATATCTCTATATATATATATATTATCCATTTAAAAATTTAAAAGTTAACCTGTAGAAAAAGACAATAAGTATAGAGGTAAAAGAAAATAGGAAAACTGCATTATTTATTAGCCAACGCGTTTCGTCCAATGTGAACTTTTTCAAGTTAAAAACGAAATGAATTTATTAAAACAAAGTAACTATTAACATCAAAACAAAATGTCCTTAGGAACTAGAAGAATTTAGAAAACGCTATTGTATTCATATTGTCAACTGAAATTTCTGTGGTTTATACTGCAACTATGGTAAGATTCTGGGAGAGAGGGTGTTATCCAGCATGATCAACAATCTAAACAACGGCAGAACACTCAAACCCTCGGTCACGATGACTTGTGACTTCGTGCTAGCACAGCTGTTGTATAGGAATAAAATTTCGTTGCCGACACTGGAAGTTGAACACAGACCACCAGAGAAAAAAAAACACACGTTAGCCCAATTTTGTATAAGTATATCACGTGATAGTAAAGTAAATATATATATATGAGAATTAGCGTGGCGTCTAATTGATCACTGTTTCTATTCTATACTCTATTACTATACGGGTCGCTATTCTCTATACTATTTCTCTATACTGATCACTATAGGGATTAGTATTCAGTGGTTACTCTTCGAACGAGTATTATGGAGCAAGTACTATTAGTGCGTGGGCTACTCGAAGGCGTCTGACACCAGCATTGTTCACCGGCGTTACTATAGTTGTAATCTGCTACTACAAAGACTCTACTACAACGAGCTTTACGAAAGTGACGAGTATTCGTTGACATTACAAAAATGGCAGCGAGTGTTCGTTCCTGTCGGCAGTACCCATGTGTTCCATCTATCCATTTTCACTCACAACATTTGGGTCAACCCTTGGTATGGCTATTTTTTTTTTTTTTTTTTTTTTTTTTGTCAATTCCATCCAGATAAATAACATCAGGAAGTCTCCTTCCAAGGGTCCCAATCGATGGGTGATATTCGAACCCGGGTCCCATATATAATTAAAGCGAACGTATATATATATATATATATATATATATATATATATATATATATATAAATATAAAGAGAGAGAGAGAGAGTGTGTGTGTGTGTGTGTGTGAGGAGAAAATTGTGGTCAGTTTCAGTCGATAGATATAGAAGAACCCCTGACGTAGATAGGAAATCTTATGAATATATATATATATATATATATATATATATATACTGTCAGGTAGAATCGTATTAATACAAACAAATGGATCAAGATGTCGCTAGCATTCTGTGTGTTTATATGACAGCCGACACTCGTGTCTCATCAACCAAAGAATCTCGGCTTCTTTCGGAACAGACGCGGCGTTTCTCATTTTCTATTCCATTCTCGCGCATGCGCGAACGTTAAAAGGTTTATTTCGACACCTGCAACCGTACGTTTATTCCGACGCTACCGCCCTCTGCCGACAGCAAACGAGTATAAAACTTCACGCCGGCCATGTTTCTTCGCGTAGTGTTCAGAAAAGAAGCCATTTCAAATCTCAGGCTTGCGACAAAATCCGACAGTGTAATTAAAAACTGACTGTAGCCTCTTAGTGGTCGGGGACACCGGTCGACTTAGAAGAAAAGCAGTCCATTAGAGAGAGAGAGAAAAAAAAACTGAGATGAGAAATGCGAAGGACTGTAAATGAAAATGGAAAGGAATATAACTTTACACGTTTTATAATTAAGTTTATAAGAAGAAGTTGAGTATTTAGATTTCTAAATAAGTAACAAATTTGAAGAAATTATATCGAACATACAATATACAGGCTGTAACAGCAAAATTATCCAATTGTTAGATTAAGATTTGAACCAATGGATCTTAGAAATGATTACAGATATCTTACTGGAATTAACCGGGATTTTTATAACACTATTGGAAGCTAATTTGAAAAATAGTATTTAACGCTAAGCTGAAATAAAAATCTCACTCGCTGTTGTGACCTCCTAATCCAGTTTTTCTGTCTGCAGTTCCCTCTTTTTAAAACTTATTCACTTGATGGTTCTTGAATGGACTTTGAAGATGGAGGGCATTCTGCTGTGAACCGATTCAGCCACATAGGATTTCCGGTTTAATTTGAACTTTGCTAAACCGGAAGTCCTCTGTGGTTGAAACAGTTAACAGAACGTTAATCACGGTTTCCATATGTGCCACAGTCGGAGGACGCATATTTATGTAATTAATACATTTTAATTAATTACTCAAGGTGCATCCATATAACTAACGTTTAAACAAAAAATATATTAAAATATTTTCTGATTTAATCCATTACGTATATATATATATATATATGTGTGTGTGTGTGTGTGTGTGTGTGTGTGTGAGTGTGTGTGTGTGAGTGTGTGTGTGTATTTCACTTGAGGATGAAACAGAGCTTCATACTTTAATTCAATTTAATTTTAATAATTACATTGAAGATTTTGGCTCCTGTTTTTGAAACATGTTAACTCTTATGTAGCGAAGGAAGCATATTTTTAAAAAATAATTATAATTTAGGCTCTTTTGTATTCAGCACTGTTTTTTGTTTAAATAAAACCAAAAATACTAAGGAACATCGGATTATTTACCTAACATGTTCTTTTCTTATTTTTCTATATATTTGCGCGCAGCTATTACTATATTTTATATATATATATATATATATATATATATATATATATATATATATATATATATATATGTGTGTGTGTGTGTGTGTGTGTGTGTGTGTGTGTGTGTGTGTGTGTGTGTATATGTATATATATATATATATATATATATATATTTATATATAAGCCAAAAATTTATTATAAACCAATCATATAATAATTAATAACTTCTGTCTATATGTTTTGATATATGTCGAATTTATGGC
>CAHIKZ030001885.1:290000-347500 GCA_903632075.3 Acanthosepion pharaonis
AAAATGAAGAGAAGAAGAAGAAAAAAAAAAAGAAAAAAAGAAGAAGAAGAAGAAGAAGAAGAAGAAGAAGAAGAAGAAGAAGAAGAAAGGAAAAGGAAAAGAAGAAGAAGAAGTAAAAAGAAAAGAAAAGAAGAAGAAGAAAAAGAAAAAGAAAAGAAAAGAAGAAAAAAGAAGAAGAAGAAAAAGAATAGAAGAAAAAGAAGAAGAAGAAGAAGAAGAAGAAGAAGAAGAAGAAGAAGAATTTAAAGAAGAAGAAATGAAAAGAAGAAGAAAAAGAAAGAAGAAGAAGAAGAAGAAGAAGAAAGAAAAGAAAGAAGAAGAATAATAAGAAGAAAAAAAAGAAGAAGAAAGAAGAAGAAGAAGAAGAAGAAAAGAAGAAGAAGAAAAAGAAGAAAAGAAAAGAAGAAGAAGAAAAGAAGAAGAAGAAGAAAAGAAAAAAAGAAGAAGAAGAAAAGAAGAGAAGAAGAAGAAGAAGAAGAAGAAGAAGAAGAAGAAGAAGAAGAAGAAGAAGAAGAAGAAGAAGAAGAAGAAAAAGAAGAAGAAGAAGAAAAAGAAGAAGGAAGAAGAAGAAGAAAAGAAGAAGAAGAAGAATAAAAAGAAGAAGAAGAAGAAGAAGAAGAAGAAGAAGAAAAGAAATTTTGGAAGAAGAAGATGAAGAAGAAGAAGATAAAGAAGAAGAAAAAGAAGAAATAAATTTAAAATAAAAAGAAGAAAAAAAGAAGAAGAAGAAGAAGAAGAAGAAGATGATTGGTGAAAGGATGAAGAAATAGAAAATGAAGAAGATGAGGATAAAGAAGAATCCATTTTTAAAAAATTAATAATAATAAAAATAATAATAATAATTTTAAAAATAAATTTTTTAAAAAAGAATTTAAAAAAAAATTTTTTAGAAATTTCTTTAAAATTAATAAATCATTTTTTTTTTTTTTTTTATTTTAAATTTTTCCATCAATTAAAAAAAAAAAAATTTAAACTTTTAAAAGAAAATCTTTTTTTATCTTAAAGGAATAAATTTATTTCTATAAATCTTTATCAAATTTTTTCTTTTTTTTTTATAGAACAAATAAAAATATATTCTATATTTTATAAAAGATTTTGTTTTGTTTATTTATTATTTTTAAAAATTTTTACCTTCAAACTGTAAATTTTTTTCATAAATAATTTTTTTTTTATCGAAATTTATTTTTTTTTAATTTTGTTTTTGTTTTTAAAATTAAAAAGTTTAGAAATTTAATTAAAAAAAATCTTTATAATGATATTCTTCTTATGGAAAAATAAATTAAAAATTTTTTTTACGCATATTTTATTTATATTCAATTTAAATAATATCAAAAAATATTTTTTTAAATTTTCATTTTTTATTTATATATATATAAAATTCGAAAAAAATTAAATTTTCTGAAATAATATTTAAAAATAATTTTTATTTAAAAAATAATCTTTCTAAAAAATATAAAATAAAATTCTTTTACAATTTTTTAATATTTATTTTTAATCATTGTTTTTTTAATAAGAAAAATGCCTTCTGAAATTTTGAAAATTTCAATGGCAAAATTTTGGGAAAAAATTTTTTTTGAAATATATGCTTTTTTTAAAAAACAAATTTAAAATAAAATCTTTTTTTAATTAAATTTATTTTTTAATAAAATTTATCTTTTTTAATAATTTTTTTTTCTTTTTTTCAAAATTTCTTATTTTTTGGACAAAAAAGTTTTTTCTTTCCAAAGTTTATTCCATAATATAAAAAAAATGGATAATCTTCAAAATATTATAAAAGAGAAAAAAATAGAAAAAATTTTTTTTTTATTTTTTTTAAGACATATCTGAATTTTTTGTAAAAACAAAAAAAAAAAAAAAAAAAAATTTTTGGATAAAAAAATTTTTTGCTGAAATTTGAATTTTATTTTTGTTTTAATATCAATTTTTAAATTTTTTGCGAGATAAACAATTTTCAAATTTTTCCTACCAAAAAATTAAATGATTAAATAGAAATTTAAATTTAATGTAAAATCATATCAGTATGGAAAAATTTTAAATATCTAGTCTTTAAAAATATTTGTAACATATTCATTTTGAAAAACGTTATTGAATAAAATATTTAACCCCAAAAAAAATTTATAAATTTTGTTTAATTTTTTAAATATATAATATATATTTTGCCTTTTTCTTTATTTTTCCAAAGTTAAAAATTAATAATTCTTCATCCGTTCCAGTAAAATTTTTAACAACATTAAAAAATATAATAGAATGTTATTTCTGATAATTTTAAATTAAATCTATTTATCAATTTTCAATAAAGATAAATTTATTTAAATCGAAAAGACTGCAATCGACTTTTTATTTGATTTCATTTTTAAATTTATTTATATTTCTTTCAAAATAAAATTAAATTCAAAATTGGGCAAGAAAATTTTCTGTTTTGAGAATAAATATTTCATATTTATAAATCAAATTTATTCATATAAAATTGCATTGAAAATTTAATAGATATATAAATTTTAAAAATAATTATATATTTTCAAAATTTGAAAATATAAATTTTCTTTTAATATTATATTTTATATTTCTTTTATATAGTGAATATATATATATATATATATATATATATATATATATATACAGGGTGTCCATAAAGTTCGTGTGCACTTTAAAAAAATTTATAACTTTATTTGTATTTGCGATAGAAATAATCTGTAAAAAATGTTATAAAGTTTAATGTACCTAGTTTTAAGTATAGCTAAAATAACTAATGTGATTTCAGGCATTACTGTAAATCAGTTGGCAAATGTTTTCCGTGAACTGCAAAATCGTATTACCCTTTGTATTGCTAATGATGGAGGACATGTGGAAACTTAAATAAAATTTCAATAAAACCTTAAAAAATATAGATTTACTTCTTTCAATCCTTTTTACAAATTATTTCTATTGTCAGAAAATACGACCAAATACCCCTTATAAATTTTTAAAGTAACTCCCAAGAGTGCAACCCTGTATTGATTATTTAAGTATATATGGTTAATTTATATAGAGACCAAAAAAACTCGTTGTAACACCAAAAGATGAACTGAAGACAAGGATTATGGCAGCAGTGTTTTTAAAAACAAGGAGACCGTCCAGAAGAGATGCAGGAGATTCCAAAGTCGTCTGGAGACCGTAGTTGACGCTAATGGCGATTTTATTGAATAAATTTACTTAGTATTTGAAGATACTTTTGTGTAATTTTGGTAAATATATCTTTTAAAATGAGATGTCATTATTATTTTCATTTTTTTATCGCATTTACACGACAATTTATCCATCGTACGTTTTATATCTGTTAATATGTGATGTTAGTGTTGGTTTTCAATTTGTGTCATTTACACGACAATTTATCCATCGCCTGTTTTATATCTGTTGAAATGTGATGTTAGTGTTGGTTTTTACTTTTGCGTCATTTATACGACAATTTATCCATCGCATGTTTTACATCTGTTAAAATGTGATGTTCGCGTTGTTTTTTCAATTTTGCGTCATTTGCACGACAGTTTATCCATCGCACACTTTATATCTGTTAAAACGCAATGTTAGTGTTGTTTTTCAATTCTGCGTCATTTACATAATTTATCCATCGCACTTTTTATGTCTGTTAAAATCTAATGTTAGTGTTGGTTTTCAATTTGTGCCATTTACACGACAATTTATCCATCGCACGTTTTATATCTGTTAAAATGTGATGTTAGCGTTGTTTTTAAATTTTGCGTCAGTTACACGACAGTTTATCCATCGCACAATTTATATCTGTTAAAATGATGTTAGTGTTGATTTTCAATTTTGCGTCATTTACACGACAATCGCGTCATTTACACGACAATTTATCCATCGCACGTTTTATATCTGTTAAAATGTAATGTTAATGTTGTTTTTCAATTTTGCGTCATTTACACGACAAATTACCCATCGCGGCCTTTATGAGAATGCACAGATACTAAAATTTCTGTCCATTCTTGATTTCCTTCTTTCGAATTCCTAGTTCGCGTTTATGACTGTTTCTCTTACTGACAACCATATTTGCTGTCTTGTTATCATTGATGTTTAGTCTTTTCTTCCCGCTTTCTTTTACTTGATTCTGTAAGAATTAATACAGTCTCCTGCCTGCTATCACCACTGTCACATATGTATATCTGAATATGTGATGAATGTTATGTCCGTTACTAATAAATACGAGCAGATTCTCTTGCTCAGTTGTTTATTTAATGTGCAAACACTCGAGAGATATATTTTATTTACATAAAAGGAACAGCAATCAGCTCGGAAGTGGCTCGGTTATTACTCGTCACGGGATAAAGATCTGGAACAGATAGTCAATACCGAGAGGAAAAGGATTTGTATCGGAATCCAAACAAAAGAATGGCGGGTTTAAGACCCAGATCGAGAAAGAAAAAACTTCAGCATCTCAATTTAAACTGAATTAGCAGGAAAATATTTTTTCTGTGTTTGACATGTTCTGGAATTGGAACGAGAAATGTTATGGTAACAACCCCGGATCCATCATAAACATTCAGAAAGCTGCATTGATCTACATTATTGATCTAGGTCAATCTTCAACTGTTAGAGGTACCATGGTGCTAAATCATAGATCTAGATTAATCTACGGGTGTTAGTGGTACAATGTTACTATATTATTGACCAAAGTCAGTCACCGAGTGCTAGTGGTACCACGGTCATAAATCATTGATTTAGATTACTCTACGGGTGTTAGTGGTACAAAGTTACTACATTATTGAACTAAGTCAATCATCGAGTACTAGCGGTACCATGGCCATAAATCATTGATCTAGGATACTCTACGGATGTTAGTGGTACCATGTTACTATATTATTGATCTAAGTCAATCTTCGAGTGCTAATGTTACCACGGTGCTAAGTCATTGACCTTGGTTAATCTACGGGTGTTAGTGGTAACATGTTATTACATTATTCATCTACGTCAATTTTCAACTGATTGTGGTACCATAAAGTAAATCGTTGATCTTGTTTAATTTACGGATGTTAGTTGTACCATGGCATTAAATGAATGATATAGATTAATCTACAGGTGTTAGTGCTATCATGTTATTACATTGTTGACCTAGGTCAATCTTCGTGTGGTAACACTAAATCATTGAGCTAGGTTAATCTACGGGTATTAGTGGTACCATGTTATTATATTATTCATCTAGGTCAATCTTCAAGTGCTAGTGGTAGCATGGTACTTAATCATTGAGCAAGGTTAATCTACGGGTATTAGTGGTACAATATTATTACATTATTGACCTCGGTCAATCTTCGAGTGCTAGTGATACCATGGTATTAAATCATTGACCTAGGTTAATCTATGAGTCTTAGTGGTACCATGTTACTACGTTATGGATCTAGGCCAATCTAGTGGTACCATAGTACTACATCATGGTACTACATCATTGATCTAGGTTAGCCTACAGGTGTCAGTGGTACCATGTTGCTATATAATTTTTCGTCAGTATCTAAATCAGTTTCCCCGCGTTTAAGAGATGAACTGATGCCTAAATATGCATTCTACACGCACAGGTCTGATCAAAAGGTATCTAGACTGGAGCTATGAAAAGAAAACTGCAACACGATGTTTAACTTCCTCTTCTGAAACCATATAATTTATCCAGCGTCGTTTCCAATGATGGAAGCATTCCTGGAACTCATTTATGTGGATTGTCTCAACATCTTCAAACATTGTTCCTTTCAAGCGGAATTTAATTTTCGAAGAGGAAAGCGTCACAAGGGTCGATATTTGGTGAATATGGTGGTTGTCGGACCTGGAGAATTTTGTGCCTGACCAAAAAATGCTGCAGAAGCCATGGCCACTGATGAAATCACTGCAGTCATGTGAGACGGCCACATTCTACACACTTTCCTTCAAAGCACTGCTATTCAACATCGGAAATGTGCGAGAAACGTTATAACCTAGCGTGGTCAATCTGTGTCAAGCGATACAGCGCGATGTACATCAGGTCTGTTGCCATTGCAACAATGCCGGCACTTTTTGATCAGACCTCATATATGTCTAAGCGTCTTGTATCTGCTAACATTCACAGAATGCTGAATAAAAATCAAAGATATAAACTGATTTTTTTTATAATGTTTCAAGGTCTTTTCACGCTTCGCTTGCTTCCCGCTTAATCACCACAAACGCCATGTTGTCTTTCATAATAGCTTCCAGTAGCAGACGAAAGGTCAATGGTGTACTTATCAAGATTCTGCCGACCATGACATTTACTAAATACCAAACGATGAAATGGATTGCTTGTTGAATCGCCATACAATATCACGGTTCAAGATTTATGGTTCGCACGTCGATCCACGATTTTATTTTTATTTGTAAACAGGATGCTTTATCGGAATAATTTTCTCATATGGAGCTGATGGCAGACACCATAGATTATTAGAGAAAGTCAGGTTATCCACCATTTCGATCCGTACGCACAACATCTTATTCGTAAATTGAGTAAATACAAAAAATTATATATATATATATATATATATATATATATATATATATTCATAAGTGTCTCTATCATTTGTAAGTAAAACCTTATCACATATAGAATTTCTTATAGGACCTATTAAATTCTTTTTTAGATTCTTAATAGATTTAGATTTAATAGGTTCTATAAGAAATCATATGTAATAAAAACAATAAACTTATAAATATATATATATATATATATATATGTGTGTGTATGTGTGTGTGTGTTGTGTATGTATCCCACATTATATATATATATATATATATATATATATATATTATTAGGATCACACACACTACATATATATATATATATATATATATATATATATATATATATATATATAATTATTGGGATCAATACACACACATATAATAATAATAATAATAATAATAATTTTAATAATAATCTTATAAATATAAGTAATTATACCCGTCCGGAATATATAGGATCTACCCAAAATAGTTTCAAAGCCCGATATTATAACCATCTTAGTAGTTAGCTATCCATTTGTATAAAGAACCAAACAATTTGCTAAATTTAAAATCTGAAATCTTGAATAAGTGTAAACATAGGAAACGCTGGTTACTAGAAAAGGTTTGGTTTTCTTCTCTTCCTTTTTTTTTGTTATTTAATAAATATGTATTACCCCACCCATTGTTGAGTTAGTGGTTTGTTTTTTTTTGTTTATTTTTTTTTTTTGTCACATGGTCAAGTCTTTATGTTGTAGGCTATTTAAATTCTGATCTAATGTTACCTCTTTGGCCGGCGTACACTGACGATCCTGCACAAAAACCTAGGTAGGTTTCTCATATTTTTAGGTTATTTTATATATATATATATATATATATATATATATATATATATATATATATATATGTGTGTGTGTGTGTGTGTGTGTGTGTGTGTGTGTGTGTGTGTGTGAAAATATATAGAAAATAGGAAGGAACTGGTTAGGTAAATAATCCAAAGTCCCTTAGTATTTTAGTTATTATTTTTTAAAAAATAGTGCTCGATACAAAAGTAGAGCATAAATATAATTATTTATTTAAAAATATGATTCCAAAACGCGACATAAAATTCTGATGTTTCAAAAACAAGATCAAAACTTCAATATAAATTTATTTAAATTTTTTAGTTAAAAAAGCTTGTTCCATCTTCAAGCGAATATTTTTTGGGAATAGCGTATATCTGAAATTTACGTGTTAAAAAAAATTGAAATCAATTTCAGATATACGTTATTCCCAAAAAATTTATGCTTGAAGATGGAACAGATATTTGTTTTAATTCAATTTAATTTAAATAATTATATTGATAGATATATATTGTTTTGAAACATGAGACTTTTATGTCGCGTTTTGGAATTATATTTTTAAATAAATAATTATATATATATATATATATATATATATATATATATATATATATATATATATAATAGGACAGAATCCAGATAGAACTCAATGTCAAGGACAGAGTAATAATTTGAATTTGTAGGTCTGATGAATTGGATCGTGATTACGATTCCAATGTAATAAATTATAACCATGGAATATTAGTGTTTGAGCCATATATATATATATATATATATATATATATATATATATATATATATATAATATACAAGGAGAGAAAGAACAGATGGGGTAAAATTCCACTGTTCGTAGCATTTACATTTAAAAAAGTGCTCAATACAAAGTAGAGCAATATATTGTTATAAATATTTTTACTATAAGAAATAATAATAAAAACATGTTGAAATCGCTACACAAACGCTTTCATGTTTCAATACTTTAAAAGTATTCTTCAGGCCATTGTAAGTAACAGGTGATTAAATGATTTTAAAAAATGTTTTACCTCTTTTCTGAAAGTTAAATGGCGGAGAACATGAGGTCAGAGTTGAAAATAGACTTGTGAGTTTGTCTTGATTGACTAATTAATTGTCAGATCTGCGCTAAATAGAAAAGTAAGCTCAAAGTGTGGAGGTGGGTGAGTTATTTTTTCATGTCATGATAAAGCGGAACATAGACAGGCCATCATTGACAATTGCAGAAAATATGTAAGTGGCAAAAGTATCGTGAGTGTAGACAAATATGACGTTCAATTTTTTAAAGGACTTTGAAGTTTGGGGTAGGATAATCAGACATAAAGTTAATAGAATTCTTTTTAAAATTTTAGGCTCCGGAAGCTTCTTAAAGGGACCTGTAGATAATATTTAAAATGTGGAACAGTAATATAATATATTAATAATACTAACTAGACGGCAATACATAGTAATATTAGAGCTGAATAAACAAAGTAAAGTAATTATCTTTGGAATATTATATATTAATAAGTTAGGGCTATAAAAATGGTAAGACGTAATTTTTAAAATTTAACTACGTTTTAAATTAAAAGAAAAACTGTGTCGGCTATTTACAGTTAATTCATTCATTTGGTTTAATAGGGATTTTTTGTCAGCAAATTTGATAATGTCTAGTAAGCTTCATTTAAAGATTTACAAGTTCTATGTTTTTGTAAATTTTTAAATGAAAGTATAATATATATATATATATATATATATATATATATATATATATATATTTACGTATGTATCTCGAAAGATACATGATCGCTTAAAATAGCGTGTATCACGTATGACACAT
Organism: Acanthosepion pharaonis; assembly: GCA_903632075.3. Lineage (NCBI taxonomy): Eukaryota > Metazoa > Mollusca > Cephalopoda > Sepiida > Sepiidae > Acanthosepion > Acanthosepion pharaonis. The sequence continues at coordinate 299,163 of CAHIKZ030001885.1, forward strand.
AACTGACTGACTGATATTAGATTTAGGTAAGAATATAATTTTAAAAATATATTCAATAATAATAAAATCTAATTATCCATCCATTTTTAACTTCAAAGATAAGATGAATCTTATATATATATATATATATATATATATATATATATATATATATAACATACCGAGTTAAGGCACCCCGAAGCGATGTAATGGTTAACAAGCTTTTCTCGCTCGGACAATTACGGTCGAGTAGTGAGTTCGATTCTCACTGAGTGTCCCATTGTTTCGGCCTTGTGCCACATATAAGCTACGCATGGACAATCACTATAACATACCAAGTTATATTTAAAATAAAACATTACAAAAAAAAGAGGTGTGAGTGATAAAAGAAAAGAGAGTTCTTAGGATATAATATGGTGAAGAAATGGAAATAGAGAAAATATTTATACATTCAACATTAGAAGAGTTAGTGAATTAAAAAAGTAATAAAGAAAAATCTATATTATATAAGTTTAAATCTGCCTCTATGTCGACATTTTCAAACTAATTCATTCCTCGGGTTTAATAGTTTGCATTGATTATTGTATTTTATTATTCTATTTTTTTCTTCTAAACACAAGTTACACCTATCTCTCTATTAGAATGAGCGAAACCTATAATTTTCCTGTCTATCTGTGGTTTCAAACCTTTCTCCTTCAATTCCCAAAATGTTTTTTGAAAGAACTGTTTGGTATTTTAATTTAGGGCTAGTAAAAGATTACCTACGGGTATAAAATCTCTGTAGATAGATAGATAGATAGATTAGATAGATAGATATGGACAGACTGAAATAGATAGATAGATAGATAGATAGATAGATAGATAGATAGATAGATAGATAGATAGATAGATATGTGTCTGTAAAAGGACAATAGGAATAAAGATAAATCGGATACTTATCTTATATATACAAAAGGAAAAAAGTTTTCTTTTTGTCTTTATACATGTACAGAATAATTAAAAGTAACTCCCTATTTTATGTATGAGTGTCCATCGAGGAACCCTTACTTAACATCCGGTGGATTTTTTTTCTTTGGGGTTTGGTTAAAGGAGCATGTCTATTATACCAAACCAAAACTTTGAAAGAACTTGAAGGGCGAATACAAGGAGTCTTCCATACTACAAGAGTTCCTTGTGAAATCAGCTGACGCGATTCCTGGGCGGCTCAAGAAGCTGGTAGCGAAATCTGGTGCCCATATCGAATTTTAAATAAAACCTCATGGTAAACGCTTTCCTCTTATATCCATTTCTTGTAAAAAGTATAGTTAATAAATAAATTATAAGTATTTTAAAAAGTTACTTTTCAGTTACCCTCTATGTACACGCATACCCACACAAACACACATATATGTATATATGTGTGTGTGTATCTCTACGTCTACATTACATATATATATTTATGTGTGTGTGTATGTGTGTGTAGGTGTGTATATGTGTAATGTTGACGCAGAGTTCAACTTCAAATGAACGCTTGAACGCTATTTTGGCCTGAAGATTTTGACACAAAATTTCTACTCTGATCAAAGGAGTAAACAATTCACTAAGATGAAAACGTTTAGAGAGTACCTTGATCGCAAACCCATCTATCGTAAATTAGCACCCAGGCTCATACAACATTTCACCATTCCTGGCAGATCTTCTGTTATCGCAGTGTGGGATACCTAATAAGAAAAAAGTGATGGAAATGAAACAGAAAAATGAATCCAAATGAAATCTGAAAGCTTATATAGAAAATAAATCAATAATTTTTTTTTTACGAAAATTTCCTGTTTCTTGATACTTTGCTTAGCTTTTGAAATGGATCTTTGGCTATCCCGACGCAGCTTCAGATTTCAGTATCGCATGTGGGTTACTCCACTTGCTTTCACCAAAAACGTCCGTCAGGCGGCGCTATTTAAGTCTATAAAAAAATCAAACATTTCTTTAGTTATCCCCTCCCCCCTCTCTCTCTCTCTCATTATTTCCTCTTGCTTCTAGATTTAGTCGCATATAGGTAAGGTTCCCCGCCCCCGATGGTCGCTTTTGTTTCTTTGGTCTACTGACTACTGAACTTTCACACACATGCACATACACAAACTTATGAATTACACACGTTTGTTTCACACTCACACAAACACGTTTTTAAAGCTAGTTTTAATGTATTTTCCTTTTCGGTTGTGTACACATGCATTACCTTTTGTTAATAGCATTTATTGTTTTAAAACCCATGTTTTGGTTTTTTTATTTTATTTTTACCGGGACTCAGATGAGTCCGCCGAATATTTTTTTGCGCTACGAATGTTCTAGAAGTTATAAATCTTTAATAATAAAATAAAATAAACGTCTGCATCTCACATCCAATTTCCGCAATTCGCTTTTTCCGTCTGGCTTAATCTGTAATAATATTTTTCATAAAAAATGAAATAAATCATTATTTCTGGTCACAGTACCGAGTGTACAAGTCACAAAATCTATATTTGTTCTCGAAGTTGTTCTGCATATAAAACCTAAAGAATGAGGAGTCAATTTTATTTTAGATTTTCTTTTTTATTCTATTTTTCGTCGTCTATATCAGTAATCAAATAAGCTTGATCTCACGTCTCTGCCGCCATTTGGTTTCGTTCGACGAGACGTCTTCATACCAAATTGTCTCCTTCTGTCTTTATTGAGACTTTCTTTCTCGCATGTAGATGATTAGAAAAGTCGATTTTTTTTGTTTTATTTCTCCTTTCCTCATACAATCTTTTTATAATCTTATTTGGCCGACAACTTGACGACTTTAAAATTTTCCGAACCTTGCCGAAATTGGCTACAACGGAAAATAAAATGTACTTTTTTAACATCTACCAAAATCGCTAATACCAGTATGTCTACTTAAAAGAAAAAAATATTTGACTTTGATCCTTGATATGTATTATTTTTGCCATGTTCACCAAAGTTAATCATAACAAAGATTTATATTAAATCTTGACATCCGTAAAGGTTACCTTTTTTAACCTTGAAAAAATAAATAAAAACATATCCCTAATATGCATCGCTTGGTTGATATTACAAGGTGCAATGGATAAATTATCGCCATTTTATATTTTTGATTTAGCGCATGCGCGTTGTTTGTTTATGATTTTGTCAACTGCTCAGTACAGTAGGTTTAGCTGGCTATCATCTGTGAGAAAAAGAGCACCATGAAGAAAGTCACTCCGTCAGAAATTTGAAAACAGCATGCTGTACTGTTTGGCATTCCACCCGGAAACTCCAATACGAACATCTTAAAGTGTTTGGGTGTCAATCTGAGGACAGTGCAGAGGATTCAAAAAAGAGTTGGATGAGTCTAAATGTGATTAAGTTGCTCCGAAGCTCGGAAAATACACTGTGATTGTTCTGATAAGGAAAGAACTCCCACATTTGTTGGTCATGACCTCAGATTCAGCACAGATGCCTACGTCAAGTGTCTTGAGAAGGTAGTGTTGCCCTGGGTCAAGAGGATGGCTGCTAGAAGACTCTATGTCTTGCAACAAGACTCTGCACTATGCCACACAAGCAGGAGAACCCAGTAATGACTGCGACCAAATCACCATTGGATCTGGCCCCGTGACTCCTCAGACTGACACAGACTGACGCAGTTGAGCGAGATGCCCACAAAACTCCTTGTAACACCAAAGATGAACTAAAGGCAAGGTTTATGGCAGCATTCACCATCTTAAACAAGGATAGCGCTCAGAAGAAAGGCAGGAGATTCAGAAGTCGTATGGAGACCGTAGTTGAAACTAATGGTGATTTTATTGAATAAATTGACTCTTTAGTAAAAAAAACTGTTTATAAAACATTTCGAACGATATACGTATGGACATATAGAATTATAAACAATGAACTGTAGAAGATAACAGAAACCTATCACTTGAGGACTTTCTACACCAGCAACATCTAAAATGGATATCACATGTAACCCCGAACAGTAAATAATGACATATTCAACCTTCCATATTAATTCAAACAAAAAGTTAGGACGGAAACCCCCAGTTGTACTAGAAAAACACAATAACAGTTTGTCATATAGGAAGAAAATGAATAAATACGGACACCGAGGTTCGAGCACGACACTCTGGATTTATGAATATATGTTTTACGTCAGGTCTATAAATAGCGGTGTCAGGCTACTGACTGCGGTGATTATTGAGAGACTACTGAGTGGAACTATCCAGTCGAATTAGTGTGAATTATTGTGTGTCGATGATTCGGGTTTTGATTTTAGATTTACCGGACGTTAAGCCGAGCCGCACTACTAACAAGTTATTCACTGAAATGGTTGATTATCTTTGGTTGACTTTTATTTCTTTATGAATAAAAATGACAAAAGGAAAACTAGTAATTGCTGACGCGTTTCGTACAATGTGGACTTGATCAAAGCAAAATACGAAATGAAATTAATTGAACAAGGTAACTAATAAAAACAAAAACAGAATGTTCCTAGCAACTGCAATATAGAGAAATGTTATTTTCATATTGCTAACTGAAAATAACGTCAGTATTTGTCACGTGTGGAGAATATTGTCATTATATCTGTGTTGATGTATTCAACCATTTTCTTTTGATTTTATGAATCTGTTGTGTACATTTGTTTGTGAGAGCAGTAATTTTGTTAAGAAAGGTGAAATAGAGAAAAAACCTGGGCGTAGATTAATATTTAGGTAATTTTCTATGGCGGCACTCTCTATCTTACTTCTTTGTTCTTGTTAAGTATTTATTTGCGGTTGTAATTAAATACTGTTTTTATCTTAACATTGAAGTCTGGAGTTATACTTAATCATTAATGACCACCGTAAGTCACAAAACAATTACTAGACATTGGAAAAATATTTTCCTGGAAAAAATCCTTAACAGAAAGATGATATTCATTTCCATCAATGAATGCCAACTGTTCCTTATAAGGAAACGGTTAATTTTATCATTACCATTAAAGATGATGAGAACAGATATTAAACTTTGATTCCAGCCCAATGGCCAGAGAATGAAGAAAGGCGTAACACGAAAAGAATTGGCTGCTCAGTCAACGAAGGCACAACGTTTCCTTATGATAGAATCATGTGAAATTCTAGCGTTCCCCTACGTTAATATAGAATGATCGAGAAGTGTGTCCGTGCAAAACAACCTTTATTATAAGATTTGGTAAGAATTATTTGATTCCGTCAGATATTCGTCCATAGCCTTTGAGCTTATATATTATATATTTATATATAATTATGCACTGTTAAATTTATTATGCATTATTATCTCTATCTATAAAAAACAGAATGTGTGTGTGTGTGTGTGTGTGTGTGTGTGTGTGTGACGAATGCAGGGCCGCAATTTTCGACGGATTTGCACCAAAATTTACTTGCATATGCTCCAAGTGAGCGGGGAAGGCCAAGACCGACTTTGCATTTCCCAACTCCCATCGATAGTGGAAATAATCGATTTTTTCATGCTTCTACGGCAGTTTTCATGTAGTTTGCGGCCATTTTCTACTGGCCAGAGTGAGAGTCTATAGCGGGCTGCCACGAATAGGCTGGAAGATTCTATTGGCCAGCAACAGCTGACTGACACGAATGTTACCTAGCATGCAAAAAAAAAACGATAGCTGCATTCGTCACAAGTGGGAAAAATTTAAATCTACATGGCACATTACTCCAATTGGCTCATTCGCTTGCTTAAACTCAACGTTGATTCTGATTCCGCAGAACTGGGTTGGGTGTGAAAAAGTATTTGTTGTTTATATTCTTTTTTCATTCGGTTTTTCCAGTTACGAGTCCTTTTTTAAAGCTGATCGTTTTGTGTTCATTTTGTTTAGTTCTTTTTTTCGTAACAGATTTAATGTTTAGTATAGAGCTTAGAAAAAATTCGCAGTGTGAGATAGGCAAGAAGGAAGGCATGTAGCAACATCAGCACGGAAAAGGGCACTCCTTTAAAGGCAAGGAAGGGTAAAAATATTTTAAGTCAAGTGATAGCGATTGCTGTACGAGTCGTACGATTTTTGAATCAAGCACGGGCAACGCCGGTCCATGCTGCTAGTAATACTATATATTCTAATAATATTACTTAATCATGTAGAATCTACAGCAACCAGTGCAAAAAACACCATCTTATCCTAAAAGGGAACGTTATCCCAGTCTCATAAACAGATTGAAATTTCAAGAAACTTTTAATCCAAATTTTAATGTCAAATTGAGACTTTCTTTACTTAAAATCGGGTTTAATGGGATACTAGGACCCTCTATGAAATATATCAACTATGAAACCATACCATTTTTTTTTCTTTTTTTTTTAGCTTTGATCGAATTTCAATGAATTTCTATAGCAAAAAAAGTGGAGTGAAGTGAGCAACAGAAATGTCTCAGTATCTGTCTATATTTCTGAGATGAGGTATTATGTACACTATTCAAAGTCTGTGAGTTCAATCCCCGGTTAAGGCAGTGGAGAACTTGCAGAGGGGAATTAACAGGAGATAACTGACAGCTGACATCTATTAAACATGGCACATGGAACTAGAAAAGTCTACCCCAGTGAGCAAAATAACGGGTTCAGTTCGACATTCCAACCACCTGAAGAAGGCCGCAGTGTACAACGGCCGAAACGTTGTAATAAATATGGCGACAAAGATGAGGACAATAGTCCGAATAATATAAATATTGCGAAATGTCTCAATTTGATATAAACATTTGAATTAAAATTTCCTTGAATTTTCGATGTTGAATTTGTTTCTTTTTATATACGAGATATTTTTTTACTTATTTACGAAAGGTGTTTTCTATTTATTTTTTTTTTTGTCCACTTTTAAGATGAGAGGCTTGGTTTTGGTCCACAGGGTGTTTGTGTTAAATTCGTATTTAGATATGAACAGAGATAGATTGGCAGATAGAAAGATGAGGATTGAATTTAAATACACATGAACAAAATGGCAGAGATAGATAGATAGATAGATAGATAGATAGATAGATAGATAGATAGAAACAGAATCGGATAGATAGATAGATAGATAGATAGATAGATAGATAGATAGAAACAGAATCGGATAGATAGATAGATAGATAGATAGATAGATAGATAGATAGATAGAAACAGAATCGGATAGATAGATAGATAGATAGATAGATAGATAGATAGAAACAGAATCGGATAGATAGATAGATAGATAGATAGATAGATAGATAGATAGATAGATAGAAACAGAATCGGATAGATAGATAGATAGATAGATAGATAGATAGATAGATAGATAGATAGAAACAGAATCGGATAGATAGATAGATAGATAGAAACAGAATCGGATAGATAGATAGATAGATAGATAGATAGATAGATAGATAGATAGATAGATAGATAGAAACAGAATCGGATAGATAGATAGATAGATAGATAGATAGATAGATAGATAGATAGAAACAGAATCGGATAGATAGATAGATAGATAGATAGATAGATAGATAGATAGAAACAGAATCGGATAGATAGATAGATAGATAGATAGATAGATAGATAGATAGATAGATAGATCTACATATATGATATTACATTAAATACGGGTGTTTGAGATAAGCACGCCACTGTTTCGTCCCTAAATATTGCCTATTTCAAGCAGACTAGCCTCACTAGCCATTAAGCCATGTCGATTGGTGGTTGGATGATTTTACATTTCAACCTTTCTTGTGTTATTAAATGATGAATTTTGTATGCGGTACCTAGTGAGGATCGAGCTCACTATTCAGTAGAAATGGTCGACCATACAGGCTTCGCTAACCATTGAGCCATTTACTAAACTTAGTTTGGCACAAGACCACAAGTAACGGGCATCCTGTACGGACTTACTAGTCAGTGGTAATGGTCAACTAGATTAGCTTGCTAACCATTACGCCACATTGAGACATTGTAATAAAAAATTATTTCACGAATAAAAACTTTATTTAAGTCCTTTATTCGCCACAAATATATTCGTACACCATCTCTGTGGTTTGTTTGCGTCTTGGCACAAACTTAAAAAAAAAACCTTCTTAAGAATTTCTTCATATAAATTCGGCTCTTGTGGGATATTAAAACTCCTTATCTATGAAATATATTGAATATGCGACCGTAGCATTGTCAGAAAACGTTTCTTAGAGGTTGGGTCGATTTACAATGAATTTTTATAACAAACATCGCGGACCCATAAACACGTGAAGTACCCGATAGAAATAGATCATTCTTGTACACATAAGTGAATATATTGGTTGTTATTATTATTATTATTATTTTTATTATTTTTTATTTCCTTTGATTTCTGGTGTGTACTCATTTCTTTCCGGGTCCCGCCCAGGGATCTAAGTTTAGAAATGGCATCATGACATTTTCCACTGGGAAAAAAATACATAGACAAAGTCCTTTGTAAGGTGGGGTCTGTCCTCGTGAGAACAAATATTTGTATGTCTTTAAGGCATGGGCTTCCAGGGATCCCTTCAATTAGTCTACTGGAATCTTTTCTAACTAATCTGAGGGCTCCAACTACAATGGGGATTGTTGATGTTCCCATGTGCCACACTTTTGAGATTTAGATTTCATTATTATTATTATTATTATTATTATTATTATTATTATTAACGTCTCAATTTGACATTAAATTTTGAATTAAAAGTTCCTTGAATTTTCAATTTGTTTATAGGGCTGAGATTTAGTCCACTTTTCGTATGTGAGGTTGGGTTTTTGTCCTGGAGTCATAAAAGTGAATCCTGGACAATTAACTAACACACGAAAAGGAGACTAGATGTGATTGAGATGTGGTTCTACAGAAGGATGCTGGGAATATAATCTGCATATTGAAGGCAAGGGGAACGGGTGGAATCATCAAATAAACTACCTAATGAATTTGTGTAAATAGTTGATGGAACGGAGGCTTTCGAGATAGTAAGGTGGCAATCATTTATAAGAAAGAAAGGCTTTTTTTTCACATGAATTCGTGTCTTACGCAATACTAGGACTCTCTTTAAAATATATCGAATATGTAACCGTAGCATTGTTATAAAACGTTTTTTAGAAGTTGGGCCGATTTACAATGAATTTCTATAGCAAATAGAACGGACCGATAAAATCGTGAAGTACCTAACAGAAATAGATGTTTATTGTATATATAAGTGTATATATTAGATATTATTAATATCTCAATTTGACATTAAAATTTGAATTAAATGTTCCTTGAATTTTCAACTAATTTATGCGACTGGGATTTCTAAAACTTTTCCGGTGAGAGGCTGGGATTTTGCCCGCTGGGTTTTGTCCTGGATTTATAATTAACATATTACGTATTTCTTATGGCTCTAAATGTTATTTAAGTTTATGCAAATTTTTGAATAGCCGCCCGGCTGTTTATTTAAAAAAAAACAACAACAACAAAAAAAAAACAGTGTACATTACGTCTATAGACATGCGCATTAATGAGACTTAATAAAGAAAAATGTGCTCTACGGCAGGATTCGAAACTGTGACCCTATTTTGATAGAGTAGAAGCCCTGGTAAATTGTCTTAATTCTTGAACGGACACAGAACACAAGAGAAGATAATGTCTCTTAACAGTCTCTCTCGTCCTGTTCACACTCCTCTCCGTTTTTTTTATTTTTTTATTTTTAAGAAGAGTAGAGCTTTATACTTTTTTTTACTCTTTTGGACTGGGTTTCTGGTTCGTTCTAAACAATGAAAATTTCCGGTTCCGCCTAAATTTTATTTACAATTTATTTTTACTCTTCAAAAAGAATAGATAAGTTCGCCTATCGTCCTGTTCACACTCCTCCTAAGTCTTTTGAACTGGAGAAGAGTTTTATCCTTTGCTTCTTTTAGGATTGAATTTCTGGAGTCTTCTAAAATATTTTGCTTCTCTTTCACTTCCGGTGGCTCCTTGCGTTTTTTGGCATTATCACCCAGCTTGAGGTAGTGCCTCTTAATCTGTAACAATCTACCTTGAGTAGCTATTGGGCCTGAAATAGTATGAACATCTTCGTAAAAGTATTACTTGAAGAACTAAACGTTTGCTTTTAAAGAATACAGTACAGTAGAAACTCTCATATCCGGAATCCCTCATATCCGGAATCCCTCATATCCGGAATCCCTCATATCCGGAATCCCTCATATCCGGAATCCCTCCTATCCGAACATGATCTTGATGTGTATATTTGAACTATTTCGGTGATATGTAACTGATTTGAAATTTCTGCTTTTCAGGAAATTTACTTTGTATAATTGCTTATGCTTATTTCAACCTAATGGCTTGTATTGGTGCAAAAGATGATAGGAATAAGAGGAAAGGAAAAAAAAACGTTGAATTTGTCGCAGAAACTGAAATTTTTTAAGAGAATAGACGCTGGTGAAAATTTATTGAATTCAACATAAGAAAGTCAACATTGTATGATATAAAATCTTCGAAAGAAACTATTCTCCAGCGTTCAAACTGTAACGATGAACAAGGAAATAAAAGAATATGATCGTGATGAAACCTGGACTGGAATTGAAAAAACTATCGAAAAGTTTGTCAGTTTTATGGAAAGAAAGCCAGCATTCAGCTATGACGATTGCAATAACGCACGCAGAGACAAAAACTGTCTTTCGTTTAAAAAAAATTCAAGAACAAAAGCAAAACGAAATGCGGAAAAAGTTGAGAATGACATTAGAAGAGAAAGAATCGTCATGCAACAGCAATTAAAAAACCCTCCTTACAATTAAAAATTTTGCATATGTGGCATACTTAATTTAAGGAATTTTCATTAACATTACAAAATTTATTTCTTTTTCCTTAAAATCAATTCCGTTATATTTCAATCATCATTAACTTATTTTGTTTACTAAATGTTAAACCTGATTCTAGTTCTTTTATTTTAATCTAAATATAATGCCTCATATCCGGACTTTTTAGCCAATTCCTCATATACAGAAGGCCCTCTTAGTCAAGTTGTCAGGGATTTTACTGTACTTGTTTTAAGTATCTTTAAAGGAAAGTGTTTCAAGAAAAAATGTGTGTAATAAAATATCATATGAATCTTTCACAAAAAATTAATAATATATAAAAGATTCCTAATTAAAAAAAAAGATCGTGTTACGCGTAAAAAAAAGTCACATTTCTAATAAAATCCAAAGGACGGACGCTATGAATCAGAATACACAGACATGCGAAGCTATAAAAATGGCGTAGTTTTTTTTTCTCTAGTTATCACCAGTGGTCACTCATCTTTGAAATTGATTCTGGCAAAAAAGCGAATGGTCAAGCATCAAAAACCGCAATATCTGTTTCACATTCGCGTTATCTTATGAGAGACGGGAAGGAACCAAAAAGGTGAATAAAATTGGGGACAGATCGGGCGTACCATGAAAACATAAAGCATACTTTCGGAAAGATAGTGTGTAATATTTTGTCCAATATCCTGTCGATGGGGTCACGATTAGAACATAGTTAATATCAACGCTGGTCGCTTAGGAGGCTTTTCGATTTAATGTCGCTGGAAAGAAATTAAAATATCCCCATATATATATATATATATATATATATATATATATATATATATATATATATATATATATATATATATATATATGTATGTATGTATATATATATATATATATATATATATATATACATATATATATATATATATATATATATATATATATATATATATATATATATATATATATGTGTATATATATAGAGAGAGAATGAAGAGAGATATAAGATAGAAAGAGCCAAACGCCAAAAAAAAATAAAAATAGATAATTCTATATAGTGATATATATATATATATATATACACATATATATACTGTGATATTTATTCTTAAAGCAGAAATAGATATATATATATATATATATGTATATATATGTGTGTGTGTGTATGTGCGTGTGTGTATGTGTTTGTGTGCTTGAAAGAGAGAGAAAAAAAGTATGAACATTACGATTTTTTTGTCTATACACACTCACAAATATATACACACACGAGTATATACATACAAACACAGATATAATATATATATATGTGTGTGTGTGTGTGTGTGTGTGTGTGATTGATTGATGTGAGTTTGTGACCCTGGATTTCACTCTATATCTATATTCATATACATATACACACACACATATATATATATATATATATATATATATATATATATATATAAATACATATATATATATATATATATATATATATATATGTATATGTGTAACGGAAAAAATTGTCCGAATCTTGTAACAGCAAAATTTCCAACAGTTACATTGCTTTGAACCGTTGTAAATTAGAAATGATTAAAGATATCTTACTGAATTTTCCGTGGTTTTTATAACACTATTAAAATCTACTTTGAACTCTACTTTAAACAATAAGAATTTATTTGGTTTTTAGGTATCTCCACGAAATTGCGAAAAAATAGAGCATAGTCTGATGAAAAAGACGCCAAAATTGACGAAAACAAAATTTTATCGTCAAAATGCTTATGTTTTTATGAAGAGGATAGACCAAATTTTTTTTTAATTATTTTTCAAAATTTTTCCATATTTTTAGAATATTCTAAATTTTGATTTAAAAAACCTTGTTTATCTTTTTTCGCAACAAAGGGAGGTAAATAACATAGATAAATTTTAGCGCGTTTTTTTTGGTATTATACCTATTAATTTGGAAAATTTTGTAAAAATAAAAATAATTGTCAGATGTTAATGAAACTTTCAGAAAATATTCACAAATGATCGAAATTATTATGAATATGTTTTTTTTTTATTAAAGTCATGGCAGAAATATTTTTTTTTTTTTATTAACACCCCATATCTAATTTTATGAAAAACTATGAAAAAATTCCATACCATCGGTTTTAGTGATTACAATATTTAAAGCACAAGGCTTTGAAGAATGTAAATCATATTTTTTTTTTTTTAAGAAACTCAGTACCTGAAAATCAGCTCTGAATTGTAACATACAAAACTCAATAAAAACAAATATACTATTTAATCTCAAACGCTTTTATTTTAAATTTGTTCGTATGAATATGGACAATATTTTCTGAAAGCAAAAAATTTTTCAATGAAAATTGAATTTTAATACAATTATTTCTCATTTCTTTAATTTTAAATCGAAATTTTTTTTTTTTTCATTACAATTTTAAAAAATTATAAAAATAAATAAAAGCACCATCAACCTTTTCTTCTCATTCTTAGCTCGTCATTGTTAGGGATTTGAAAATTGTATAATTTGGACAAATCCGATGACACCATAATAAAAAAAAAAATGTAATTATGTTTTGATAATAAATTTTCTTAAATGGGTTGTCAAAAAAAGTACGGAAGGTCACGTTTTTGAGTTAAGCGTAGATTTCATTATTTATAGTATTTATTATCTCTAGTGTTACGTGTTGATAATTGTAACAAAAAAAAAAAAATGATTTACCACAACACAGAGCTAAATCACAAACAAATATTTAATTTACTAAAACAGAACAAAACATATACAGGATAAACAATTGTAATTACAAAACAGAAAACACAGAGTTACTGGCGAAGTGTTACGAGGGAGAAGAAAAGGGAGTCAAATCACTTTTAAAATTTTTTAATAAGTGAATCTAAGTGCTATATTTGGAAATCCACAAAGGTGTGTAAAAAAATATTAATTTTTAGTTTGGTCAATGAAAATTAGTCAAAATTCTATTTACCAAATTTGTTCCATGAAATTCTAATTTTGGGTTTTTGGTTGGTCGGCACTTTTTATAGAGATTCTTTCGGCTGGATATAATAGTCCTTGAATCAAAAGCCGGAGTTGATACAACAATTTGACAGCATTGACAACCTTTTTTCCAAAATGGGGCTAACACCTAATTTATTTCTAGATTTTTCTCGAATATATACTAGAATGATCTAGAATCTTCCAAACATTCTATTTCTAATTTCTCTATTTTACTTTACTTCATGAGTGAAAACTTTTTGTAATAACAAGTAGAACTCAAAGGAATCCTTATTATAGAAATGCATCCTCGTAACAATAATTAGTATCAGAAAGTTATGTTTTAAGTTCCAGTAATAATAAAATAACAAAAATTAAGGAAATAAAATGCTAATTTTTTTGTTTTTTATTATCTTTTTAATTAATGATAATTGTACATAAGCTGAAATTAAATCAAAAAAAAAATAAACGTATGACCATCTGTATGATAACGCGAATCAAAATGAGCTGTCGATATTTGATGACAGGAACTCGAGAAATGACAAAAAAGTTCAGATCGCTTACTTTTTATTAAAAACAATTTTTTTTAAAAAAAAAGTAAGTTTAAAATAATGGGATCTTTCAAAATATTTTAACTAATCTTTTTTAACCTAATTTTAGTCAAATAAATTTTGAAAAAAGTAGAAATTGGATATTTATACCCAAAAAATAAACCTTGTTTTTCTTGTTTAAAAAATTAAAAAAAAAATGGCTGATAGCTTTTTTTTAAGTAATTTTGATGACAGAAATAAACAACATTTTTAAATAAAATTTCGGACCTGATAAGAATTTTTGAAAATTTTTAAAAATAATCAAAAAATACTTTGGTGTTTCTTCTTAAGAATGATATATATATTTAGCCGATAAAAATTTATTACATCGTTTTTTTTCATGCTATATGTTTTTGTAGCAATTTCGTGGAGGTAAATTTAATTTAGCTCTAAGTTGAAATGATGATCCCCCTTTTTGTGACCTAATAATTTCCTTTTTTCAAATTCCCTCTTTTGAACTTATTCACCGTTCTCTTGATGGCTTTTTGTCGTAACCGAGAAAAGGTTACTGAATGAATAATGACCAAAATGGAGGTTGGAAATAAATCGTCATCATTATAACATCAATAAAATAAAATCTTCACCAGCAGTGTGAAGGAGGAAAACCACTGCTAGTTGTGAACTACTCAGACAGCATTTTACCCCCACTTTTTTTATGAGGATTGGGACATGCCCATTCGTGTTCATAGGCACGGTATATAACAGTTCATGAATCGAAGATGGAAGCCAGAGTATGAATGCTGATATCATTACTGAAGGCCTGAATAATCTTTTTTTTTCACCATTTTTTATTTTTTGGGGCTGAATGAAAACAATTTTAACCTGAACTATTTCTAGCTGAATACCTCAAAGGATTTTTCAGTGATTGTTAAGGAAATCGTTGTCAAGATATCTAAATGTCTGATTTTTTTTTGAAAAGAATTCAAT
This sequence comes from Acanthosepion pharaonis, assembly GCA_903632075.3. Taxonomy (NCBI): domain Eukaryota; kingdom Metazoa; phylum Mollusca; class Cephalopoda; order Sepiida; family Sepiidae; genus Acanthosepion; species Acanthosepion pharaonis. The sequence continues at coordinate 314,361 of CAHIKZ030001885.1, forward strand.
TTTTTTAGTTTTTTTAGGTTATTAAACATTTTAGATTTTAGACATTTGCTAGGGATGAAAAAATTAAATTTTTTTTTTACATTATTAGGACAATTTTATAAAAAATTTATTTTTATATATATATATATATATATATATATATATATATATATATATATATATATATATATATATATATATTTTTTCTTTTATGCAAAACTCGGTAATCCGTATGGGTAGACCTAAAATTTTATGATATCCAGAGAGCTCAATGTAAGTTCAGAGCAAATATGTTTGAATAAAAACAGATCACTTTAAGGTTCCATGTAATAAGTTATTTCACCACAACCCTTTTAAAGGGCACTGGATCATCAGACTTTACTTCCAAAGGTTGAAATGAAAAATGAAAAGAAAATTAGACATTTTTGACGGACCGCACCAAGCGTATGTGAAATTAACGAAGTGAGGAAGTGAGGTGGGAGAGAAGATATGAGTGAGTTAGATGTACCTTTTTCAATTCCTTATCCTTAACCCCACTCTGTGTAGGCTAGACGTCGCTTAACTTAACGTATGCTATCTAGATATAGATGTGTAAGGGGTGAGGGAGAAGGCCGACTTAAAGGTGGAAGATACAGTTAACAATGAAATAATAAATCAGGATTCACTCAACTTCTTAGATGCTGTTATTTCGCATTACTTTAAAGGGTATCTTTGGGGGTTAAAGTTTGATATAAATCTAAATGTCTAAAGAATCTAAATTTAATTTGAAGTTTGTTGGAGTTTTGGGTATTTTCTATGAATTATTCGATTGGAAAAATCATATATATATATATATATATATATATATATATATATATATATATATATATATATATATATAGGAATGTAGGACGCCCATGGATAAGATACAAAGACAAGCTGAAAAGCAACTTGTCAGCAGTTAATATATAAGTTTTGCTTTTGAGCGGGTAGAATGGAGATCAACGTGTTTTAGTGGACTCAGCAATTTTCAATCTGCTTGTCTAAATCAACTTCAAGAAGCGAGAGCAAGAACTAAAAGGTCAGCCAATCTAACAGTGATCTCATCCCACAATCCTAACTCTTGCTCCATATGTGGCCTCCTTTGTAAATCATTAGCGGGTCTTAAATGCCACTTAAGATTAGCGCATAAACATTCATAACTGAATCAATAAGCTGGCAGATCCTCATACGTCGAAACCGATGGGAGAGTCCATTATTATTATTATTATTATTATTATTATTATTATTATTATTATTATTATTCTGAGAACGTTGATACATCACACACATATATATATATAGAGAGATAGAGAGAGAGATAATACACACATACACACGCATATATATATATATATATATATATATATATATATATATATATATGAAGTAATAGTTTTAAGATATGGTATATTTATTGCATAAAGTGCTCAATAACACAGTATGTGAATATATATATGTCCATTCTTTCAAGGGGCTATTCTTTCTTTTTATTTTATATATTTTCGATTTTTGCTATAATTTATGAATATTTAACACTGGCGCAAGTTTTGTTCCATATCCTCTGCCACACGTAAATGATTTATGAGCGTAACCCTGCAGATATACATTCGCTCGCGTTTAAAATAATTGTCTGCGTGGATTTATATAATATATATATATATATATATATATATATATATATCCACACACATTCCCACATATACTAATGATATAAATGCATATATGGCAAATACTTGTATATACATATACACATCCGCATATATAGACTAATATACTAATTAAATAAGTGCATAAGTCGCAAATACTTGTATATACACATGCACGTATTCATACATATACAGATATACACGCATATACAAACATGCATACATACATATTTATTTATCTTCACTGGGCTATAATTCCTTTTTTTTTTGTATTTAGTTTAGTGTTGTCATAATTATTAATAGTAGGTAAGATTTATAATTAAATTTAATTAGTATTTAAGTCTATATGCCTGTGTTTATATGAGAATTAAAGTGACCTCTAAAGGATCACTCTTTCTATTCTATCCTTTACTAGCAGCATGACCCAGCGTTGCCCGGGCTTGATTCAAAAATCGTACGACTCATATAGCAATCGCTATCACTTGACTTAAAATATTTTTGCCCTTGCTTGCCTTTAGAGGAGTGCCCTTTGCCGTGCTGTTTGTTGTTACATGCCTTACTTCTTGCCTATATCACACTGCCAAATTTTTCTAAGCTCTATAGTAAACATTAAATCTGTTACGAAAAAAGAACTAAACAAAATAAACACAATACGATCAGCTTTAAAAAAAAATCGGAAAAAAACATTTTTAAGGGTTGACCGATTGTCGATTTGCACTCTGTTTGGGCGGGGTGCTCAGAGTTGAAACTTCACATGACGACTCCCAATGGCCTCTTCATAAATCCGCTCGGTTTTCGCTAAAAACCGACATGCGGTTCAGACGCAATCTGGGCGTATCGGTTTTTGGGTTTTATCGATTTTCCGCGCTGTTTAGGGGTCCGTGGTCATGAAACTTCTGGACAACACTTCTAATGGTGGACTCTAAGAGGGTGTCAAATTATATTGAAATGCGATCATTCCTTCTGTAAGCAGAATTTTTTCGATTATCGATGTTTTCGATTATCGATTTTTTCGGAACCTGATTCCGAACTCAAAAATCGGGCTCCGTCATATCCTTACGGCAGCCATTTGCAAACTTGTGTTGAAAACCGCATCGAAATCGGGTGAGAAATGTGGCTTGGGCGAGTTAACAACGCCCACGACAGACACACAGACAGACACCATGAGAAATATAGATAGTAGATTACATTTCATATCACTATTTCTACACTATCCTCTATCTCTGTACTCTTCCCTATACTATTTCTCTATACTGATCACGATACTATTTCTCTATACTGATCACGATACTATTTCTCTATACTATTCCCTATACTATTTCTTTATTCTTTTCTACACGGATTACTATTCGGTGGTTACTTTTCGAGCGAGTATTATCGAGCAAGTGCTATCAGTGCTATTCAAAGGCGCCTGACACCAGTATTGTTCAATGGCGTTACTATAGATGAATCTGCGATTACAAAGTCTCTACTACAGCGAGCATTACGAAAGTGACAACGAGTATTCATAAACATTACAAAAGTGATATCGAGTTTGCGTTGACATCACAAATCTGTGTATACGCACACGTACACATCTGTTTACGCGCGTATATAAATTTACGCATGCGTATATATGTACGCATAAACGTGCTCAGACGGGGACATGTACACTGATATCTGTACTATGATATTAATAACTAATAATGTTATTTACTTTTAAAATATTATTTTTCTTAACACACACACACACACACACACACACACACACACATATATATATATATATATATATATAGAGAGAGAGAGAGAGAGAGAGAATGGAAGAAAGGATTCATACCTTTCCCAAGGGTAAATGAATGTAATGGATTCAAATGGGATATGAGCTCTCAGTCCGACCCAAAACTACACGTAATAAGCTTTCTCTCTGTTTCTCTCTCTCTCTCTCTCTATCTATCTATCTATCTATCTATATATATATATATATATATATATATATATATATATATATAATATTCAAAAAGTAAATAGCATTACTAATAGGAGGCACCGTGGCGTACTTTTTTTTTTAATGAAAAATGTAACCTCGTCTACATAGCAACATGGACGATTATGACTTTTAAATTCAGGATTAACTTGGCAGAAATATTCCCGTGGTAGTTTGCCGTTACTTTCTGTGGTACACTGGATGCCAACCAAATCTGTAAGTCCTAGTTTGTTCTAGTTAGTTAACACATAACAAGGAATAGAAGATAGTTATTCACACCTTACAAGGTGAATTTGTGTGTAAGTAAACGAACTCGACTAGAATTCGAACTTGGCGCCGATTTCTCATCTGAGACGTTATCCATTGCATCACCCGAGCAACACTACCTTTTTCGCTAGTCCAATGTGTGTTCACATCTTGGTGTCACATTAACCATTCTCTAATACCCACCACTCCATTAAAACCTGTATTTTTGTTCAGCTTCCAGTAAATGATGGCAAAAAAAAAACATTCATCACTGAATCGTTAGTTCACATACTGAGTGACAGCATGTCTCCTCAAATTTCAAACACTTTTCTTGGTGTTGTGGAGATAAACATACCTCTCCAGAAGAGGGTTTTGACTCGTCCAAATACATATAAGACTGTCGCCGAGAATCGTCGTGAGAAGTAAACATGTGGAGAGTTAGAGATCTAGCGTATCTGCTTACTATCTATTTCATCAAGACTACATCGACACTTGACATACTACTTCTTGATTGTGTTATTTTTATTTAATGCAATGAAGACATAACACTGGCGACGAAAATTCGAATTCACAGGGAAAAAAAAGTTTGTTACCTACCTAATAAAAAGATGGCGAAATTCAAAATTCTCAAAAAGATTTTGGAGTTCTTATATTTTCATAGTGCGACTTGAAAGTCAATAAACATCAAGGTTTTATGATATATGGCTATTAGAGAAAGCAAACTTTTCTTCCTACTTCAAAACTATTCGTACAAACAAAATATACTACGGAAGAATTGAAGATATTCAGCAATTATCACGACAATGCAACAGGAGCTGATTGAATATCAAGAACAGACAAAAGTAATCCTGGAAAAGATAAGAACAGACAATGTGTTTTCGCAGGACTCAGTCGCTTACTCAGTGAATTTAATTACGTCCCAGGATAAAATATTACATTCCTATCGTCCTTCAGAATGTACGAGGCCATTTTCAGAGAAGAATGTCAAGAATGGTAGGATGAAAAGAAGGTACTTCTGCTACGAAATTGTGACTCGCTGACCATGAAAAAATATCTGAATTACATTTTGCCGAAAATTACATAAAAGTTTCATTTAACGAAATAGTGTCAACATTATCAAGAATCTTTGAAAAACTCGTACGAACAAAATATATTTATACATTCATAATTTTACATTCATAATTATATAATTCAATTATAGTTTCATAATTTTACAATAGTATTTGTAGAAAATGAATGCAACAGCCTTAGCTAGAATTTGAAGTCGGGACGCCCATACCCATTTCTACACTTATATCCATCAATATGATAAAAAGCGTTTATTATTCTTTGAAGAAAAACAGGGAAAATTGGTCTTTTACCGAAAATCAATAGCGTGATTGATTCGAATGTTTATTGATTTTCATGAGTGTTATGGGACCTTATCCATAATAACATAATGGACTATTCCATACGTAATAAAAACTGCGCCTCAAGAGGAAGCAGTGAGTTCAGTCTGAAGTCTGGAGTGAAGTCCGCCAGGAGACTGTCAGTCAGTCAGAGAGAGTCAGTCAGTCGAGTCAGAAGCAGTCCGATACAGATTCGAGTTCAGACAATTACTACTAACCCTGATTGTTCGTACTAACATTTTTCTATCTCTCTATATATATTCCTGTTTGTAATATATTTGTGTTATTCCATACCTGTGTTCGAGTTCTTCTTTATTGGTTCTACCTTGGACTATCACCGTGGTACAAGGAACCGGACCATAACAATGAGGTAGAAAGCTTTCCCTTGGAGATTTTCCAGATTTTTCATCACGCTTGGAAGTAGCATTGAAACCGGACCGTGGGCAGCATATATATATATATATTGAGTTAACAGTAAAGAATTCAACGTCATATGAACAAAGTAATCAGCTAAGAGAGGAAAAGATTAAAAGAAAGCTAAACGTCAAAATACGTACTCGAGTAGAGAAGCGATAGAGAAAAGAGCATGTGAGAGAAAAGGGGAGACAAAGGAGAGAGAGCGAAATGGATAGAAAGGAGAGAGAGAGAGAGCGAAATGGATAGAAAGGAAAGAGAGAGAGCGAAATGGATAGAAAGGAGAGAGAGAGAGAGCGAAATGGATAGAAAGGAGAGAGAGAGAGCGAAATGGATAGAAAGGGAGAGAGAGACAAATGGATGAAAGAGAGAAGAGGCGAAATGGAGAAAGGAGAGACAAAGGAGAGAGAGCAGAAATGGATAGAAAGGAGAGAGAGAGAGAGAGAGAGAGAGAGCAGAGATATCTAAATGATTAGTGAGTCGAAAGGGAATTGAGTGACAGAGAGTATAAAGAGAGAGAAACAGGAGATTAGATAGATAAATAATGAACAAAAGTTGTTAGAGATATGAAGATGTTGTGGAGAGAAACACACCTCTCCAGAAGCGGATTTTGAGTCGTCCAAATACATATAGACTAACGCCTAGAATCGTCAGCCGGAGGAGTAAACATGTGGAGAGTTAAAGATCTAGCGTATCTGCTTACTACCTATTTCAGCAAGACTACGTCGTATCCAAAGCGCTATACTAATTCTTGATTGTGTTATTTTCATTCAAAGCAATGAAGACATAAGAGTGGCGACGGAAATTCGAATTCACAGAGAAAATGTTTGTTTCCTCAAGCTTAGAATAAATTGATGGCGAAATTCAAAATTCACAGGGCAAAAAAATGGTAGAGTTCGTGTATATTCAGAGAGCGTGGCGGAAGTTGATAAACTTCAAGGCTGTATGTTATATGGCTGTTAGGGAAGACAAAATTCTTTTCTTCCTAGTTAAGGACTATTGGTACGAAGAAAATATACTATGGAAGAATTGAAGATATTTATTCAGCAATGATTACAACAAACGCAACGGAAGGGGATTGAATATCAAGAACAGCCAAAAGTAATACTGGAAAAGCAAGGAAACGGCACTGCGTCAATTTCGTTTTCACCGGAATCTAAATATATGATTGAATTTCATTACTTCTCAGAAGAAAACATTACATTCCTATCGTACTTCAGAATGTATGAAACCATTTTCAGAGAATAATGTCAAGGATGTTGCAAAAATTGTACCCCGCTGACCATGAGAAATATCTGAATTTGATTTTATCGAATAGTCCATACAAAGTTTCATTTAATAAAACAGTGTCGATATTATCAAAATCTTTGATGTAAAATTCACTGTTTTATATATGTTGGCAGTGCACGAACCTTACTAAGGACGAAAATGAAGATTTTCTTACGTATGCCGGTAAAGTCAACCGTGAGTGTGAGAAATTTAAACTTGATAAATTATCCCCAGACAGATTTAAATTTCGAATCTTTAACGTTTTGACATCAAGCAACGATGCGGAAATAAACTCTCGAATACTTAAAAACTCGAACAGGATTCAGAGTTAACGATACAGACTGTTGCGGAAGAGTGCCAAAACATTGTCAATTTAAAGCACGATACATCAAAAATCAAAAATGGTACTTCAGATGTAAAAATGGTTAGGAAAAAGACAGTTGTAGTAAAGAAAAAAATCCAGAATAAAAATACTATAAAGCTTAACCCATGTTATAGCTGGGGTATGTTTCATTTAAGGAAGCACTGTCCATTTAAAAACAAAAATGTGTTAAGTGTCGAAAATCAGTTCATAAACGAAGCTACTGCAAGTCGAAAAGCAAAAGAAAAACACGAATTAACTTGCTGAAAGTAGTACTACCATCTAGAAAACTGGAAAGTTCAAATAATAGAAAATTCCTGACAGTAAAAATGAATATCGCTACGGTGAAATTTCAATTGAACACTGATAGCGATATTATATTTATTAATGAACAAACTTGGAACAGAATTTGCAAGCCTAACTTGAGAAAAACTGAGGAAAATGCGAGAGGAATAGCAGACATGAAATTAATTTTTCTTAGGAAAACCACGTGTGCCATCGCTCTTGCGGATAAAACTAAGAAAAGCAGATGTTTATGTATTAAAAAATTCCAACTCGAATTTACTAGGCGTCGATTGGCTAGAATTATTTGAACTGTGGAATTGGCTGATTAATTCATTCTGTGAAAAAATTGATTGTTCCTTAGAGAAAAAGATTACAGCTAAAGAAACACTGAGTAAACTAAAAGATAAGTTGAATATTTTCTCAGAGGAGTTGGGAAAATGTATAAGGTAAAGGCATTTTTAAATTGAAAGAAAATCTGAGACTAGTGTTTAAGCCTAAAAGAAAGATACCTTTCCTGCGTCAGAGTCTATTAACACTGAATTGGATAGGTTAGAAAACCGCGGAGTTATTGAAAAAATAGATTATTCAGAATGGGGCGCACGCCAGCAGTTTATATTAGAAAGAAAAATAATAGGTTTCGGTTATGTGCAGATTTTTCAGCTGGTTTAAATAACTGCCCCCTACCACACCCACTACTAACTCCAGAGGATATATTCGCCAAATTAAATGGTAGTAACTTTTTTTTTTAAATTAACCTGTCTGAGTTATATCTTCACATCGAATGTGGAACGCCATAAGTTTTTGCCTATTAATACGTATAACATACTCTACATGTTTTAAAGGTTACCCTTTGGTGTAAAAGTGGCCCCAGATATTTTCCAGTAAATAATGTATCCAATGCTAGCTGGACTAGACGGTGTTGTCACTTACATAGAAAATATATTAAGTGTTCTATGAAAATGGAGCACGTAAAACTGATTCAGGAAATGTTTCAGACTACATGATTACTGTTTCGAAATCAGTGAACAGAAATGCCAATTCTTTATGGATAAAATTAAATATTTAGGTCAGATAATCGACGAAAAAGGAAGAAGACCAGAACCTGCTTGAGCAAGTGTCATTAAAGACATACCTCTCCCGAAAAATTTGGTAACGTTACAACCATTGATTCTGAATTATCTTATAATATTTATATGCCAGATACGTACAAATTGCGAGCACCTCTGAATAATTTACTTAAAAAATGTACAAAATGGAATTGGTCGGTGGAATGTCAAAATGGTTTCGGAGGAATTATCGCTAGCACATTACAACCCGGACTGACAGATAATCGTAGCGTCAGGCGAGAGCGAATACGGCATAAGAACTGCAAAAGGACATATGTTCGAAGACGGTACAGTGAAAGCAGTCGTTCACGCTGGAAGGAGTTTGACAAATACGTAAATATGCTGTAGTCAAATTTAAAAGGAAGGTCTTCTTATAATTTTTGCTGTAAAGAAATTTCACCGGATGGCATTAAGAAGAAAATTCATAGTGAAAACTGATCATCGTCCATTATTAAGGATATTCTTTTCTGGCAAAGAGATTCCCGCGCATACTGCAAACAGACTACGTTGGTCTACGATTTTGTTGAACTAGGATTTAAAGATGGAATTTCAAAGAAGTTGGTACATGCAGATGGCTTACCCAGATTGATATCGAAATCTGAAGATTTTGAAGATACTGTGATTGTTTTACTGGAATCCGGAAGTAAAAATGAAGGCCTGGTATGTAATGCCATTAAAAGAATTGCCGGTCACGAGAGATGATATCAAAATTCATTCTAAAAAGGATAAGTGTTGTGGTACGATCCACCTAATTTACATAGTGGAGTACCGACCATATAAATATGGGTTGGTATCGGAAGACGGAAGAAGGAAGAAGAGATCGAATCGAGAGACTCTGCCCGACTGCGATTAAGTCAACCCATTCTGCAGGAACCGTCTTCCCAAGAATATACCAAAACTAACTGTAAATATTGTGTACCTTTTCCTTTTTTCAATACATTTTGTTTACGTACATTTTGTGTTGTATTATTATTATTCCATGCTTATCCAAGCTTCAACAATAAATTTATTCAAAACTCTACGAATGACGTTAGGTCGAAATGAAGCGAAACTAAAATTAAACCAGCATTTTCTATTTGTGATGGAGTAATTCTGTACGCGGAAAGAGTAGAAATTCCGTTTATCACTAAAAAAATTAAAAAAAAAAGGATTTTAAAACAATTCCACGTAGGACAATCTGGAAACAGTGAGGATGAAGCTCTTGATGAGAAGCTATGTGTATTGGCCAAGGTTGGACAAAGATAACCAAAATGCAGTTCGAATATTTAGTGGTTGTAATTCAACAGCAAAATCATCACCGATAAATTATCAGGCTTGGCCGAGCATTGATAAAATTGGGAAAGACAACATATAAATTTGCTGGACTACTAAATGCTTCAGACTATTTAATGGTGGTCAACACTTTCACAAAATTGAGATATGAATTGTAAACGACCCACTCACGCAATAACAAATAAATTCTTGCCAGAAACTTTTTGCAAGATTTGGAGTACCTGACAGTATGGTATCCAATAATGGAAATCAATTTACTTCTAGTGAAATTAAATATTTCTGCAACAGCTACGCAATTGAACATTTGACAACGCCGACATATCATCCGAGGTCGAATAGTCAAGCGGAACAATTTGTTGAGACATTCAAAAGAGCATTAAGAGAAGCTAAAGGCTTGGAAGCTAAAGAAACGGCATTACAGGAATTTTTGAGCGTGTATCGAATGATGTCAAATGCAAACATCACCACAAAAATGTCACCTGCAGAGCTCGTGTTTGCTAGAAAAGTTAGATCCATTTTTGATAAATCACTGAGTAGGAATACGTTCGATAGTTTCAACCTACCAGATTATTTAAGATCAGCGATAAAGTTTTCTTCAAAAGCTTTCAGGCCGGAAAATAAAATTGTCATTTTGTTAACACCTTCAAAAGAACATTAAGAAAAGATAAAGGTTTTGAAGCTGAAGAAACGGCACTACAAGAATTTTTTGAGCGTGTATCGAATGATGTCAAATGCAAACATCACCACAAAAATGTCACCTGCAGAGCTCGTGTTTGCTAGAAAAGTTAGATCCATTTTTGATAAATCACTGAGTAGGAATACGTTCGATAGTTTCAACCTACCAGATTATTTAAGATCAGCGATAAAGTTTTCTTCAAAAGCTTTCAGGCCGGAAAATAAAATTGTCATTTTGTTAACACCTTCAAAAGAACATTAAGAAAAGATAAAGGTTTTGAAGCTGAAGAAACGGCACTACAAGAATTTTTTGAGCGTGTATCGAATGATGTCAAATATAAACGTCACAGTGAAAATATCACATGAAGATCTCTTGTTTGCTAGAAAAATTAGATCAAAAATTAGACAAATTACTGCCAGGGAATATGAAGAATGTTCGACAATTTTTTTATAAAGCATTACGCCCCGAGCAAGGCGGGAAGCCACTGGGATGCAGGGGGGGGGGGTTGCAGAAGATTTGGAGCAAGAGCAAATAGAAGTGAATAGAGGAAAGGATGAGGAGAGGGATAGTGGATAGATCAAGGTAACTGGAGGTGTCGATTGACATTACATTTGAATAGTTGGAGATTATAGCTCTCAGGGAAACAGTAATTGGGAAGGGTGTTCCACAGGCGAGAGGTGCGAGGTGTGAAGCTATTGGAGTAGAAGAGACGGCTGCATTTAAAAGTTTCTACACTAAAAGGGTGAGAGCGGGATGCCAGCCTCGTCGGGCGCTCGAATTCAGGAAGTCTCGGAGCAATTACCATGAAAGTAATTGTAGAAAAGACAGAGAGAGGCGACGGCGCGTCTGTGAGAGAGCGACTGTAGACGAGATGCCAGATCAGGGTCAATTATATTACATATCCGCCTCTGGATCTTGTCAAGAACTCCGAGCTAAACAGAAGGTGCACCAGACCATATATGGCAGCAATACTCCATGCAAGGTCGAATGGTTGATTTGTAAAACTACCAGACCATTTAAGATCGGCGACAATGTTTTCTTTAAAAAGTTTTATGAAGATTGGCAGGAAGGAAGAATTATTCATCTCCTTGGTAGTATGATCTATATTGTCGAAGGTGGACGCTTTCATTATAAGAGAAATATAAATCGACTGAGGTCTAGATATGCACAAAAACAGCGACCAGTACAATGTAATTTACCGATGGACATACTCTATTCCTAAACCCAAAATACGTCAGGGTAGATGAACTCATAATCCGACTGAAACTTTAGAAGGGAACCCATGTCGGAAAAAATTATCGGCTAAAGAAAGTTCATATTTAAAAAGAGTTGTTGTGGAGATGAACACACCTCTCCATAAGAGGACTTGGACTGGTCCAAATACTTAAATACAGACGCCGAGAATCGTCAGTAGTAAGACGGCGACGTGGCTTTCTCTTTCTTTTGTCGACATATAAAACAATTGAGGTGTAATGATTAGCAAACTTGTCTCGCTAGAACAATTACGACTGAGTAGTGAGAAAATCCTCACTATAGGTGAATTGGGGTCTAGGTGCCCTCTAAGCGTAGGCATAGATGGCACACATCGAAATTAGAGGCTAGTGAGGATCGAACTAACTACTCAGTCGTAAAAGCCACTATAACCATTATGGATTGCCTCGAAATTTTAATTGGGGTCTAGGTATACACAGAATAAGCAACCATTACGATGTAATTAACCGAAGGACACATTTATATTTATTTATGTTTTGTATGTTAGTGAGTGTATCGGCGTTGACGTATGTGTATGTGCATGTGTGTGTGCGTGTTTTGTGTGTGACTCATACAGAGGAACGGTCAAGGAAAAAACGAAGGAGGATTTTTTTTCTCTCTTTCAGGCGAATGATTAACATGAACGGAAGTGTAAGCAGACCGCGATTCTTGAGTGCGTTTTCGTATATATATATATATATATATATATATATATATATATATATATATACGCCCTCACTCCATGTTTTTGAAAAGATAGAAATTGCGTGTGCGTTTGCTTCCTTTTTTATGGAAGAGCGCACATTGCTGGTGAACAGGAAGTTATCTGGGATATGGGCTATAAATTTCCAAGGATAGTCGCGGTGTGTAGTAATAAAGATGGAAAAATTGTAGTTAACGGAAGGTACACAAGACGATAGCCGATCATTATCGGCTGGGTCACCGGGGAGAGTGGGGTATGATGTTAAAAGCCCCGACACCCCTAATGGACCTCGTCTTGAAACATCACTGATGATGTGTCTCCAAATCATCCAGTAGATGGATTTTACCAAACGATACTTTTAAAGTACCTATTCCATCAAACTGGTATTACAATACAACGTCAAGGTAATCGAAAGCATAATCAGACTGAAATTTTGGAAGAGGGCCCATGTCCGATAACGTATTGACTAAGAAAAGTTCATATCTAAAAAGTGTGTGGGGGGATGTAGAGATGAACACACCCCTACAGAAGAAGATATGGACTCGTCCAAATACATATAAACTAACGAGGAGTAAAGAACAGAGATAAAATATATATATATATATATATATATATATATATATATAGAGAGAGAGAGAGAGAGAGAGAGAGAGGGAGATCTAGCTTATCTGCTTACTGCCTATATCATGGATTGAACGTGTAAGCAACGATAAGGTCTTAGAGAGGATCCAAATAAGGAGGAGGCTTATACTTAACACCAGGAAGAGGCAGCTGAAGTTTCTGGGGTACATAACGAGGAAGGATGGCCTGGAGAATCTGATACTCACAGTTCGAATTGAGGAAAAGAGAGACAAGGAAAAACACCGTATGACATACCTGGCGGCCTTAAGCAAGTGGATGACAGGACGTGGTCTGGGGAGGTGGTAGAGGGAAGGAACTTGATGTGAGCTGCAAAAGGTAGAGGGAACTGGAGAGCCATGATCGCTTACGTTCTGAAATGATATGGCAAATAAAAAGAAAATAAAGAAACACCTATTTCAGCAAGGGTACCTCGGCTACAAACGACATACCAATTCTTGATTGTGTTATCTTTATACAATTCAATGAAGACATAGTACTTGGAATTCTTGCAGATCGCATTAATACAGTCATCCATAGATTCATAACACAAGACATATTGAAGACCGTAAGAAAAACCTCATGTTAGAAAACAAATACATTTATTGATACAAGACATGGTAAAAAACATGCAGTAATGGTTGAATTAGATGTGTATTTTATGTAAGCGCCATTATCTTCTTCTTTCCATTATTATTATTATTATTATTATTATTATTATTTTGTGGTTTTATTTTTCAGAGATTTATTTGCAGTTGATAATAACCAAAATAACTATTTTCATATGGCTTGTCCGCCATGATAATAAATCACAATTGTCATTTTATTTGGTCGAAGAATCAGACTAATATGAAATGATGTCGACAATTAGCGGATGATAAATAGCAAAATATGAAAATTGATTACTGGCTGTGATAATTCTCTTCAAAACTGAATTGAACGAGGCGGAAGGAAATGGCACACGAAACACGCCGAATAATGCTATTATTTACGGAAAACATTCTCTCCACTTCAAAAGTCATATATATATATATATATATATATATATATATAAAGTATATAATTGGTATATACAGAATAAATTCCAATAACCAACAATTATTATTCTTAAAAGAGTGCTCAATACAAAGTAGAGCAGATGTAATTATTATTTTCAATTTTTTAATATATATATATATATATATATATATATATATATATATATATATATATATATATATAATAAGCAAATATATGGATATAAATCCGACAGTATGAAAAAAACATATTTTAAAAAAAAAAAATATATATATATATATATATATATATATATATATATATATATATAGAGAGAGAGAGAGAGAGAGAGAGAGAGAGAGTAATGGATAGCGGTTTGGATAGAGGAATCGGAGAGCTGAGTTTGAATTCCAGTCGAATCCATTCACTTACGTTCTAATACCCTTGGGAAAGGTGTGAATCCTCTTTCTTCTCCCTCCAGCTATGGGTAAATAGACTGGGTTCTTGGATGGCAACTGGTCTAGGAGAAGGACAACTCTAAATTCAAAACCTGCGGAGTTTCGTTTGGGGACCTTGTGGCACGTAGCGCACCCGGTCTCTGTATTCGGCTCTTCAAAAAGTGTGGATGGTCCTGCACGAAAACGTTCACCACTATAATCAATTCTCATGTGCTGTTGTCGGGTAGTCTGTTTACTAGGAACTGATCTGCTTGACCCTCATACGTCTAATTCGACAGGAGAGTCGAGTATATATATATATATAAGTGTGGCTGGTCCTGCACGAGGCCTTCACCACTATAATCAAATCTCATGTGCCGGTGTCGGGCTGTCGGTTTCCTGGAAACTTATCTGCCTGAGCCTCATACGTCGAATCTCGACGGGAGAGTCGATTATATATATATATATATATATATATATATATATATATATATATATATGCCGGATAAATTTTCGTTAAATAACGCAAAAATGAAAATAACACCGACATCTCTTTTTAACGGATATATTTACCAAAATTGCATGAAAATATCTTGAAATAATAACGAGTAAATTGATTCAATAAAATCGCCATTGGATTCCAAAACGCTCACGAGAAAACTTCGGAATCTCCTGCAGCTCTTCTAGACGGTATCCTTGTTTAAGTTGGTGAATGATGTCGTAATCCTTGGCTTCCTTTCATCTTTGGTGTTACAAGGAGTTTTGTTGGTGTCTTGCTCAACAGCGTCCCACACATAGTAATCAAGTGGGTTGCAAGTCTAAGGACTTAGGTCGCCAGATGTAAGGGGTGATGTAGTTGCAGAAATTGTCTGACAACTATGACTAGGTTCTCCTGCTAACAAGATATGGTGCAAAGTCCCATTTCCAGACATAGTATCTTCGAGGAGCCACCCTTTTGACCCAGGGTAGCACTACCTCCTCAAGGTACTTGATGTAGGCCTCCGTGTTGAATCTGAAGGCCTCACCAACGCATTCGGGAGTTCTTTTCTTATCGAAACGATCATAGTTTTTTTCGGGCTACCTTACCTTCGTAATCACAATTAGACTCATCCTACTCCTTTCGAACCCTCTGCACTGCCCTCAGATTAACACCCAAAATCTCTGAAATGTTCGTATTGGAGCTTCCGGTGCGAATGCCAAGTATTACTACATGCCGTTTCCAAATTCCTAGTGGATTAATTTACGTCATAGTGCAGAAATGCCCCTACTATACCGTGCAGTCGACCAAATCAAAAGCAAACAACGCGCATGCGCGAAATTAAAAATATATAATGGCTACAACGCACCGTGTATATGTATTTAAAATTAGCAGACAGTAAATGCTGATGATAATATATATATATATATATATATATGTGTGTGTGTGTGTGTGTGTGTGTGTTTAAAATAAATAAACCTTTTGTTTCTCACCGTAAGCACAACCTTCCATTGAAGGAAAAATATATCGAATATTAGATGTATGGTATAAGTCGAGTTGTTATAGAACATTAGATGTATGGTATAAGCCGAGTTGTTGTATTATATGTATGGTATAAATTTGTTATAGACATTACATGTATGGTATAGGCCGAGTTGTTATAGAACACTATATATATATATAGAGTTGTTATAGAACATTAGGTGTGTGATATACGTCGAGTTGTTAGAGAACACTAGATATATGGTATAGGCCGAGTTGTTATAGAACATTAGATGTATGGTATAGGTCGACCTTTTAGAACATTGGATGTATGGTATCGGTAGAGTTGTTATAGAACATTAGGTGTATGGTATAGATCGAGTTGTTATAGAACATTGTAAGGAGTTGTTATAGAACATTAGATGTATGGTATAGGTCGAGTTGTTTGTTATTAGAACATGGTATTAGTTGTTATAGAACATTATATGTATGGTATAGGTCGAGTTGTTATAGAACATTAGAAGTATGGTATAGGTCGAGTTGTTATAGAACATTATATGTATGGTATAGGCCGAGTTGTTATAGAACACTAGATATATGGTATAGGCCGAGTTGTTATAGAACATTAGATGTATGGTATAGGTCGAGTTGTTATAGAACACTAGATGTATGGTATCGGTAGAGTTGTTATAGAACATTAGGTGTATGATATACGTCGAGTTGTTAGAGAACACTAGATATATGGTATAGGTCGAGTTGTTATAGAACATTGGATGTATGGTATCGGTAGAGTTGTTATAGAACATTAGGTGTATGGTATAGATCGAGTTGTTATAGAACATTAGATGTATGGTATAGGTCGAGTTGTTATAGAACATTAGATGTATGGTATAGGTCGAGTTGTTATAGAACATTAGAAGTATGGTATAAGCCGAGTTGTTATAGAACATTATATGTATGGTATAGGCCGAGTTGTTATAGAACATTAGATGTATGGTATAGGTCGAGTTGTTATAGAACATTAGAAGTATGGTATAGGTCGAGTTGTTATAGAACATTATATGTATGGTATAGGCCGAGTTGTTATAGAACACTAGATATATGGTATAGGCCGAGTTGTTATAGAACATTAGATGTATGGTATAGGTCGAGTTGTTATAGAACACTAGATGTATGGTATCGGTAGAGTTGTTATAGAACATTAGGTGTATGATATACGTCGAGTTGTTAGAGAACACTAGATATATGGTATAGGCCGAGTTGTTATAGAACATTAGATGTATGGTATAGGTCGAGTTGTTATAGAACATTGGATGTATGGTATCGGTAGAGTTGTTATAGAACATTAGGTGTATGGTATAGATCGAGTTGTTATAGAACATTAGATGTATGGTATAGGTCGAGTTGTTATAGAACATTAGATTAGTTGTTATAGAACATTAGAAGTATGGTAAGTTGTTATAGATTATATGTATGGTATAGGTCGAGTTGTTAGAACATTAGATGTAGAACAGAACATTAGAAGTATGGTATAGGTGGTTGTTATAGAACATTATATATGGTATAGGCCGAGTTGTTATAGAACATTAGATGTATGGTATAGATCGAGTTGTTATAGAACATTAGATGTATGGTATAGGTCGAGTTGTTATAGAATATTAGATGTATGGTATGGTATAGGCCGAAGTTGTTATAACATTAGATTATGGTATAGGTTTCTATAGAATATTAGATGTATGGTATGGGTTCGATTTGTTATCGGACTGGAGGGATCATTCCCAGCGTGAAAAGTGCCTGACAACCATACCACCGGTTGACCCAAGCCTTTTGAGTGAATTTGGATAGACGGAACACTTGGGGGCCGTCGATAGCTGTGCTAGCACGAAGTCATCGTGGCCGAGGGTTTGAGTGTGCTGGCCTTGTTCAGATTGTTGACTACGCTAGATAACAATTTTCTTTCCCAGAAGCTGTAACTAAGGTCTGCTCAGCATAGTTGCAGTATATAGTTGCCTGTGGACTCTGTGGATGTTGAATAAACACAGATTCCTGAGTTTTGCAGTAGGGATTGGCTATCCCCAAATGGATAAATACATAGCACGTCAGGCTATCTGACGTTTCCGTGTAGGATGCAGGTTCGATGCCTGTCGGAGGACGCAAAATTTCTCGGACATTCAGGCCGGTAAATGTTGTGGTCTTGATGATACATAAGGCAGTGGATAAAGACATTGGTGTGGTGAACCAAAAACTCGGAGAGTTGAGTTAAAGGGAAATAACTGAGACATTGCAAAGGGTTCGGTCGAAATTCAAATCACCTGAAGAAGTCCGGAGCGTACAACAGCCGAAACGTTGTGAATATGGAAACGAAGATGAAGATAACAGTCCGAATAACGTAAATAATTCAAGAGTTTGGCGAAGTAGATTTCTTTTTTTCGCTACAAACGGGAAACTTTATAGGGATGAAATGGTGCTAGAAGGTTATTTTATTCTATTTCTCTTTTTTTTCTTCTTGTTCTTTCCAATGTATAAATAGCGACACAGTCAATTCCTATTTTCCAGATAGCCGTTAAATATTCAAGATTTGAAATTGCGACGAAAATCACCAAGGGACTGTGCATTTATTAAACGTCTACTTGCTTTTCTTTTAAATTTTTCATTGCTTCGTCTCGTGAAAGAACAGAAGTAATTTATTTTAAGTCTTCTGCTAAGGGATTATTTTTTTTATTTTTAGGAAGACAATGAAGAAAGACAAAAAATATCTTTAAATTCTCAATTCAAACAATTGTGGAATAAAAAAAAATGGTATAAAGTAAACAAAAGTAAATTTAAAACTATAAAATATAAATGCAAAGTAAAATAAGAAAAGAAAATCTGAAATCTTTGTCCATTTAATAATTACTGGATTTGCATTTTTTCAGCATAATTTCCAGGAGGATGCAGGTCACGGCTCTCCACAGGTTCCTTGTATTTATTATCTGAGAAATGTGATATCTTCTTGGGAAAGATAGTGGAGTGGTTTTCGGGGTTTTAGTTCAAAATGGTTTTACTATTTAACCCATAGTTTTTTTTTATGTTTGTGAGTGGGGACTGATGACTTTCCGAAGAACATTACTGCAAAAGAAAAAAGAAAAAAAATTGTGAAACAGTCGAATTCGTTTAGTCGATTCCACATATAAATAATAGTAAATTACGCGGCAACTCGAATCCGAGGATTCCAGTCTGCTAGGGCGTCTATCTAATCCCCATGACAGACGCTTGCTCAGGCACATTTGTGCTTGTTCAACACCTACAAAGCCCACCGGTTGTTTATACTGCAACTATGCTAAGCGTATCTTAGTTACAGTTTCTGAAAGGGAGCGCGCGGCATCTAGCGTGATCTACAATCTGAACAAGGGCAGCACGCTCAAACCCTCGGCCACGAAGTCATGGGACTTCAGGCTAGCACAAATTATATATATATATATATATATATATATATATATATATATATATATATATATATATATATATATATATATATATATATGGGAATTTTTATATATATATTTATATATATAATATATATTATTATTATTTATATTAGATTTTGTCTGACGATATTATTATTATATTATGAAACCCAGGGTGACAATCTTACATCAATCCAACTAAATATATATATATATATATATATATATATATATATATATATATATATAAACCCACACAAAAACACACACACACACACACACATATATATATATATATATAAACACAGACACATATATATATACACACATATATACACACACACATATATATATACACACACACATATATATATATATACACACACACACACACACACACACACACACACACACACACACACATATATATATATATATATATATATATATATATATATATATATATATATAGCATTTTTTTTTTAAATAAAAAAAAAAATACTAAAGAACTTCGGATTATTTACCTAACGTGTTCTTTCCTATTTTTCTATACATTTGCACGCACACGTACACACACACACACACGCACACACATATATATATACACACACACATATACACACACACACATACACACACACACACACACACACATATATATATATATATATATATATATAAACGAACTTAACTTTATCTTCAAGTGTAGACATAAGAGCAGATTTAAAATTCCCTAAAAATATAGACTTTGGGGGATATACACTTGAAGTGCTGATTGTGTTTTAGACGGGTGCTAACATATATATATGTAAATTTATTCACATTTTTGCATTTGCTTATTTATATGAATGTCTTGCCTACATCATTGATAGTTGCAAATTATTAATTAATATTATTTTTATATTAATATTATTGATTTGTATTTTCTTTATTATTTTTATCCTTATCGATAATTTTTAAGTTGTTCTTTATTTATCTATTGATTTATTTAATTGTTTAATTTATTCTTTATATTATTTAATTTATTTTATTCTATTTTATTTACTTTATTGATATTGGGTATTATTATTATTATTATTACTATTATTATTATTATTATTAATTTTAAATTGTGATGATTATCATGCGATAAGTCTGAAATGACATGATTATTATACATATTACTTTATCCTTTTTAATTCTGATCACACCCAACACCTTACCCCGTATATTAACTTGTTCAGCCGTTTAAGAAAAAATTATTTCTAGGTCATCCCATCGGCTCATAATTAATTCTTCCTTCTTTCCTATATTTTCCTTACTCCCCCTTCTCTCTCTCTCTCTCTCTCTCTCTCTCTCTCTCTCTCTATACCCTCTTTCTCTTTCTCTGTCTAAATTTTTTTATAAAAATTTTATATTGAATTTTTTATCTTCATCTTTTTCTATCTTCCTCTTTTAATATGAAAATCTTTTCCTTTTTATTTTTATTTTTTCCTTTACCTTTTCCTTTGGTCTGGACAAATTGATTTCATTTTCCAAAACATCCTCGGTCTGAAGAGACGAATCTTTAAATATATTCATGAAATGAATTATAACCGAAATGGATTTTTAAGGATCGTGGTTATTTATTATTATTATTATTATTATTATTATTATTATTATTATTATTGCTCTGTTACTAACATTGAACACTGTTTGGATTAATGTCCTCCTTGGAATTATCCCTACCAATTACCAATTGGTTATATATATATATATATATATATATATATATATGACTGATAAAACATTACAAACATTATGTCTTTTTACGTCTAGCATAGTCCGTTAATATTAATAAGAATGACTTCCCAAACCACATTGTAGATGAGCAAATAAGACGATTTATCAAAACCGTCAACACACGTCAAATAGAACATGGTACTTCCTCAAAGGACCCTATAAATATCAAACTCTTATATTGTAACTAGATGCATACTACCTACAAACAGGATGAGAAAATCATTAAAAAAAACTCATTCGTACTAATATATATACCATGCATCATATTAAAAAAATTAATTTAATCATATATTATACAAAATAAAACACAAGCAATTTAATTATTCGCGATAATTCCCTCCCACCAACTGATATATTACATAAAACCAACATCATATATCAATATATCTCCGACAGAAAAACAAATATATATGTTGGATATACAGCAACTATATCATCAAGACGTTTCACATGTCTGACCATTCGTCCATTGCGAGACATTTACACAAACATTTTTGCCCACATTCATAGTACAGAAAAGTACTGATTGATAGCACAACTATCCTACAGCAAGAAAAAAATAACAAATTAAAACTACAGATCCTTGAAACAATCTGCATTAAAAAAATAAATTCGACACTGAAAAGAATCAGCTACGAATACTGTAATAATGTGCTAAAATGCCTATAAAATGCACAGTTTTCACGTTTTAATGCGCGCTTGACCATGACTTTCCAAAATAAAAGAAAATAATCGCATAGTGGAGAATATTTTCACGTTCTAAAGAACGCTAAAGCAAAACTGTCAGCCATTGCATTTAAACGCAAAAAAAAAAAATCAGTTATAGGTAGCTAAAAAATAAATTTTTCCTTACTAGTTTCACCCCTGATGATGATCTCAAAAGGAGATGGAAAGTAATCGGGAAATAAAAGTGATTTTTACTGTTACAAAGCATTTCTTGGATCATTTCATTGTAACACACGGAAAAAATATCCGTGAATATGAACGGATTATGCTAAAAATAAGCAGACATAATATTTGTAATTTATTTAATCAGACATGCCTAAAAGAGAATATGCTGCCTAAATAGACAATATATATATATATATATATAGTGTCTGTGTGTGTGTGTGTTGTGTGTGTGTGTGTGTGATGTGATGTTATTGTCAATGATTATTTGATTTTCAATAAAAATGACGCTCACGAAACTATTGGAGGATTTTCATTATACGAACTGAAAACAAGAATCTCACCTGATAGACAAAAATATTGATTTGAAAGAACGCGTTAGAAACACCCATAAACACTCGGAAAATATCCGTGAATATGAACGGATTATGTTAAAAATAAGCAGACATAATGTTTGTAATTTATTTAATCAGACATGCCTAAAAGCGAATTTTTGTCTAAATACACACACACACACACACACACACACACATATATATATATATATATATATATATATATATATATATATAGTCCGGTTAATTAAATTTGAGGAATAAAAAGACAATAAGATGATAACAATATTGTCAAAAGGACTGATGATATTTCATATATACAAGCTTAAAAGACACCCTATCCGGCAGCATTTAAGTTAGCCCAGCGGCGGGGGTTGTTCGCTATTGAGCCTTCATCACGCTAGATAGAGAGGCGTAGATGCGATAGAAAATAATAAATTACAGAACTCAAAATTGATCTCTGCATTCAAATATTGCATTAACATTTAAGCTTACCTTCTTAAAAGTTCAACGATAATTCTTCTGTCGTCACTTGATTTAAACGCACCTTGATGTACGTAGGTCCTTACTTTCCATACAAACAGTTGTTTTTATTTCATGAGTGATTTTCGTTGGATTTCGCAATTAATTTCAATTATTCCCAAATTTATTTCCAAGTTTTAATAACTGTTATCGTACAAAAAATTTGCCTCACGTAAAAAAAATCGCCGAAACCAATCGCTGTAATGTAAACTTGGGAATCCAAAATTTCAGGATTGAGGGTTCAGATGTTTATAATTTGTTCACGGGGTCAGTCTGATTACTAAATCGTGTGACATGTTGAGCTACGGCCTCTAGGGGTAAAGTTGAAAAGACGGTGTTTTATATTGAAAAACTCTAATTTGGAAACAGTATTTTTTCATTTGAACATCAGCTATTGAAAGTTAGAGAGTTGTGTCCCTTTAATTGATTTTTATCAGTAGAACCCAACATGGCGGAATCCGAAAACACTCGCAGTAATGAAAGATTTGCGATTCCAAAATTTCCGGATACGGCCCGGAATGTTTTTAATTTGCTCACGGTGTCGCCCTGGTTCCAAAATGGTATAAACTTTGGGCTACTGCCTCGAGGAGTAAAGTTGACAAAGTATGACACATGACACAACGGACATTTGCATTTATTATATAGATCAGTAGGGCTTTTGACTAAACTGAAGCCCGAAGTGCTTTGAGGTCTCGTTTTGTTTTGTTTTTTTCTTTTCTTTTTTTTTTTTTTTACATGTTTTATATTTCTGTAATAAATTTAATTTTTGGTTAATATCTTGACAGGATCAGGGACATATAGGTTTTATATATCGTTCCTGGACAGGAAAATATCTCTCTTGAACAATATGGTTAAAACACGGTGATATCCTCATCTCGAAAAATTAGTTTCGTATGAAACTGAAGTTTATTTTTTTTATTATTACTGAGTGAAAAGAATTCTGTATTTGCGAACTGTATAAGTTTCTTTTAACCTCGACATAAATCTTTTTGTTTTCTTTTTTTTTAATACCCGTTTGAAAGTATCTGTGAGTAAGAGTATCCTGGAACAAACGTATTTCTTTTTTCCTTCGATTTTAACTGGAGACTGACAAATTAAAATCACCAAAAAAGGACAACTTTTGCGTTTATTGTGTGCGTGTGTTTCCGCCAACCCCAAACAACGTTTTTTTTTTCTCCATTTGTTTGTATCTTTTAATAGAAAAAATAAACTTTTCCCGTTGTTGAAATCTCTTGACAGTGAACATAAAATTTAGATTTTAGCTTGTTCATCTTCTGAAGAACAAAATAGGCAAAGAGACCAAAGACAGCGATTAATATAAGCAAGATATGAAACCAGAGCAAAGACTTCGGGGAGTCTCCAAACGAATATAAATTTTGAAAGAAAACCAAGGATCGATTCTCAAGTCTCCTTTTTAATTTAGCGTTTTGACATTTCTGCCGCCATTTTTTTTTCACTCGAAAGTTAAGTCAGTCAGCATCCATCGTATATGTTCGTGTATAAGTCGATCTTACGCTGTTGTCAGTTTGGTGTTTCCGTGATAGGTTATCATAAAGTTTCTACAGTAGCATGCGATCTAATATGCAGACTTACGGCCACATCACGTTGAGACACCGGTTCCCGTACGATCACCATAGTTAAGCAATGTCGAGTCTGGTCATTAAGCAACGTCGAGTCTGGTCTTGATGGGTGACGGCTTGGGAATATCACGTGCTGCAAATTTGGATGTGCGTCTCGTGTAATGGATAATGGCTCGGAATTCATAATCGGAGAGCCGAGTTCCAATTCCAGCAGGGTTCGTTATATTCACTTACGGGCAAATACCCTGGGGAATGTATGAATCCACCTCTTCTCCACCCATTAGTAAAACATGTCTAAAACCATTAAAACCATTATTACCATTAAATAACCCAAAAAATCAACCAAACCAATCCAAAAAAATATTTAGCATTAAAATAATTTCAGCAACAAAAATAACCCAATAGAGGTTGATTATGACCTGAGGTTGATATGCCGCTAAACAAAATCAACCAACCAACAATACATATTTATAGTAAAACTATCAACATTACATATTTAAAGCAAAATGAACCACAATATATTTCATCTTTAGTTGAAGCCATAAAATTACATTCAAAATATTTAGATTTTGGTATTAAATAACCCATAGAGCTTGATATGTCGTTAAACAAAAATCAACCTCATCGAAAATGGAGTCTGTTGGTTTTGTATAGTAAAGTGTTTTTCGTGGCCTGATTATCCTTTCTTCACATATGATCGTCGCTTTTATATGATGGTGGAGGTCTGCTTATCACTGTGATCCGAATATCTATATAGGCAAATGTATTACCTCCGGGCTGGTAGCATGGTAGGGAACAAATTAAATGATGGAGATACGACATCGTTTTAGTGCTGATTCAACGAAGGCTGCCTCGTTCTCAACGGCCAACGGCGAATCACACCAGATGAGGGACATGCTTACTTCCTAAAGCGAATCACTGCTACGTCCATTGTATGGCCAAACATACTCAGATTTGCCACTGGATGATTTGATTCGGAACAAGGTGAAGACAATGATCATATGTGTATCGGAAGGATGGAGCTGGCCTAACTGCTGACAGAATCAAAAACTTAATTCTACTGTATTCAGGTCTGACTTGGTCAGGAAGTGATTGATAAAAAAAATCACGTATCGGACATCTATACGTGTGACATGTAAGTGGAATTTAATAAAACTTATTTCAAGAACTTTTTTCTTGTTTCTTTTTCATCATTTGACCCCATGCAAGGTAATAAAGTCACTAAGACACAAGGTATTAATAAGTGCGGAGGATAAGAAAACGGAACACATTAAGGAGAGAGAACTATAAAAGAACACGAATTAAGAAGACTGAAGATTACGATTGACTTTGCATTTAAATTCTTGATCAACTTAGAAAGCATGGTGTGAGAAAAGACTTCCACATGCGAGAAGTGTGAGAAAAGAAACTGTTACCATAAAACTTACAGTTACACCTAACAAATTCATTTTATAAAGCAATGAGACCTTTTGCCAATATGGTACTGCGCTTAAATTCATAAAGTCTAGGTTCCATAGAGGAATTTATATATATAAATATATATATATATATATATATATATATATATATATATATAATCTTTTATTTGTATACCTATACTATAACAGTGATGGTGTAAAAAAAACAGATGATTCAAATAAATAAAAGAAATATTATACAAACTGATATCTGGGAAAAAATCACTAAAAAAAGAAAAGACGAAAAACATCCGTCCTGCTTGAAAATAACCAAGCAGCACCGCAATAAAAAAAAACAAAAAAACAGAGTTACCTACGTTGATACATAAAAGTGCTCAATACACTAAACAGACCAAAATTAGAATACCTAAGGAGCCAGAACCTATGTAACTAGGTTTTACCTAATGGATTATCAGAATAATTCTGACGAAAAAGTGTTGTCCCAAATGACTTTTTATTGATAAAGCGGCCAACAGAAAGAATAAAAAATGGCATAATGGTCCAATAGATCAGGTCGAATTGAAGTTTATAAGCAGTAAATTCGACCTGGCCTACCGAACGCTTCTTTGTGGCCGAGTCGGTTAAGGCACGTCAGCGTATGGGACGGTTCCGTATAGGATGCAGGTTCGAATCCTGTCAAAGGACGAATATTTTCTATGAAAATTTCTCGGACATTCAGGCCGGTAAATGTTATTTAATACTGTTTATTATAAACAGAGCGTTTACTTAAATAATTGTATCTTTAAAAAAGAACGTTAAACATAAAAAAATTGTCTTTAATAAATATATATATATATATATATAAAGGACAAATTCAGAGAAAAAAAAAAGTGGCAAAGTGAAAAAAAGTAATAGGGTGACGTTTTTCGTGTGGTAGGTCATCATCAGACTATAGAGGTCTTTATTTTGATGCGTCAACCCATGTGCCCGAAGATGAGGCGAGTGAAAATTTTACTGTTTTAAACATTCTGAAAACGTCTTTGAAAAGCTACAGTGAATAATTATTACCTGGAAAATCATGGCTAGTTTACATGGTAAATTCGTTTATACCAACGTGCTTTCAACATAAACATCACGTTTACCATATTTGACCTTTCGTTGCATAAATTTATTATCACAAAGGTGATAGAAACCTGAACAAAAAGGAAAATGAACTAAATGAAATCGGCTAGACTATATACCCAAAACATACATATATATATATATATATATATATATATATTTACAGAAGGCTTACCGATCTTCATTATACTATTAATCTCTTCTCGTTAAGGGTCAATCGCTATCTATCCTCCCTATCCTCAGAAAAACTTAATTTCTTCTCGTCAAGAGTCAATCGCTATATATCATCCCTATCCTCACAAAATCTTAATCTCTTCTCGTCAAGGGTTATCTATCCTCCCTATCCTCATAAAATCTTAATCTCTTCTTGTCAAGTGTCAATCATTATCTATCCCCCCCTATCCTCATGAAATCTTAATCTTTTCTCAATTAGCGTTATCTATCCTCCCTATCTTCATAAAATCTTAATCTCTTCTTGTCAAGAGTCAGTCGTTATCCATCCTCCCTATCCTCATAATCTTCACTTTTTTCCGTCTCCTCTCTCATTCATATCACACGCCTCATCATTTTAACGGTGACCTTCTACCTTGGGTATTGATGTATTTTATGAATTTTTTGTGTGAAAACGTAATATGAAAGATTGTCACAGACTTACCTTTTCAGGGACGTTCTTTGTTTAATTTAAATTATTAAGTAAGCCTGCAAGTAGTCAAGTGAGCCTATGTTATTCTGTTTTCTGTGTCATGTTCAATGCGACATGAGATTCACTGGGGATGAAAAAGGTCCCCAGAGAGAAAAAGACACCTATCTTTAAGGTATCTTATGGCTAAAGGAGAAAAAGAAAGAAAGGTACATCGCGTTATTTTCTTTTCGCATCACCCCATCGAGCCTGTGAGCAGACGTTCTTTAACAGACAAGTGGGGTAATCCCCCAAAATTGAAGGAACTCATGAACAACAGGAAACGGGACGAAATATCAAGAAGTAGCGTTTACATCTACTGAATATATATGAATTGGAAGGGGCTTAAAAAAGCTATAAATAGAAAAATGAATAAGCAACAGAAACTTGCAGGAAAAAATATAAGTATCAAAATTTCAATGGGCTCAAATACGACCCATTCGTGTCTGTGTCGACACGAACAGTTACAGAGTTTAAATCTTTGCTAGTTGAGTCACGATTGAAGGCACATGTCATTATACGACATCGTCTTATGATATGAAAAGTGATTTAGTATACCTATATATGTAAAAAGGGTAAGAAAGAAAGAGAGAGTGAAAAAAATTGTCATTTAATAACGACCCGACAGCAAAATATCGATGAGGAAACATGTTATGTCGGCGGCGGACGAGGTGTGGAGGAACGGGTTGGTACATTTAGAAGACATGGTTAACAGATAGTATTCGATAAAAGCATCGTGGTCAGCTCCGGGGGAATTTATGTTACAAATGGATTAAGAAAGCGACATGATGGCGACGAGAATATTTGAGTACGTTTGGAAAATAAAGAGATTATTTCTATTTTGCTCTTAGTATTTTCACGGATTCGGTTACAATTCAGTTATTTTATATTTTTTTTCCTTCCTCGTTTTGTTTTTATTTCCTTCTTTTCTTTTCTTCTTTCTTTCTTTCTTACTAGTTTCTCTTTTTCGTTTCTTTTTCCCTTTTGTTTTCTTTCTATTTTCTTTATCCCTTTTTTTCTATATTCAGTTTTTCGTGATTTTTTTTTATTTTAAATCATTTTTTTCTATTTTCTTGTACATTTTTGTTTTCTTTCTATTTTCTTCTTTTTTCTTTCTATTTTCTTCAGATTTTTTTTTCTTATACATTTTCATTCTGGCACTTTTTCTTTTTTCTTTTTCTTCTTTGTTTTCATTCTATTTTCTATTTTCTTCTTACTATTTTCATTATATTTTCTTCTTCATTTTTTCTTCCTATATTCTTCAATGTTTTCTTGTTCAATTCATTCTATTTTTTCTTCTTTCTTTCTCTTTTCTCTTTCCTTTTTGCTTTCTTCCTATTTTCTTCTTAATATTTTCATTCTAATTTCTTTCTTCTGTTTTTCTTTCTATCTATGTCTCTTCATATATGCCTCTCTATATCTCTTCAAAATATTCACATCTATCTATCTATCTGTCTGTCTCTTCACATCTATTTATCTCCATTCTATCTATCTATCTATCTATCTGAGTCCACTTCACTATCTATCTATCTATCATTGTTTCTTCCCATCTATGTATCTATCTATGTTTTTGCAGCTATCTACTTATCTGTCTCTTCATATCTAGCTATTTACCTATCTGTCGGTCTATCTATGTCTCTTCACATCTATCTATCTACCTATCTATCTCACTCTGTTCCTATCTATCTATCTATCTATCTATCTATCTATCTATACCTGTCTTTCTGTATATCTATTTATCTATATCTCTTCACATCTATCTATCTGTATCTGTCTCTTCACATCTATCTATCTATCTATCTATCTATCTATCTATCTATCTATCTATCTTTCTTCACATCTATCTATCTATCTATCTATTTTTGTCTCTTTTCATATCTATCTATCTATCTATCTATATATTTCTTTATATCTATCTATTTATTTCTGTTTCTTCACATCTATCTATGTATCTATCTGTTTTTTTGCATTTATCTACTTATCTGTCTCTTCATATCTATCTATTTACCTATCTGTCGGTCTATCTATGACTCTTCACATCTATCTATCTATCTATCTATCTATATCTATCTATCTGTCTCATACACTCTTCACATGTATCTATCATGTATTTAAAAAATTTATTATCATATATCCAACAGCATTTAAAATGCAGATGATGCTGTAGTTATACCAGACACAGAATAGTTGTAGGAATCCGCAGATGATATTGAAAGAAAGTTGGAAGAACGGACTAAGCATCAAACATAAGAAAGCAGAATGTATGGTTGTCAGCAAAAATGAACAATTCAAGATACGACAAAATCAAGCAAGTTCAAAACATTAACAGTCTCGGCAGTGTTTTAACATGTACAGAAAATGCAACATTGAAATCCGACTGTGCAGTGCAATAAGAAACTGAAGTGTCTTCCGAAAGCTAAGCAAAGTATTAAGAAAAAGAAAATGTGATGAAATGTTATGTAATATTGATCTTCCTGTATATTAGGGAATCTTGAAAATCTCCTCAACAATGAAGAAGAGACGTGAGTCAACTCAAATATTGTTCAACACAATGACTGATCGATTGACATTTGTTTTTTTATGATTTATCAACCTTTTATATGTTATTTTAATCCAGAAAATGTTTCTAGATTTTAAGATTCTTTTAACCTTAATAATGGTTTTCTGATACAAGTCCAATTGATTAATTAACCGATGACTTGGGGTAAAAGAGTTGGCTTCATACCTGTCCCAAGTGAATATAATGAATGACACTGGATTTACAATTTGGCTCCTTTCCAATTTCGAGCCGTTATCCATTACACCAGCTGCGGGTTGGTGACCGCTTGTGAATTCCAAATTCCCATGAAACTCCAATATTGGAGCCGGCTCAATCCACCCCGAATGTCGTTACAGATACAGGTTAGTACACCAGCTGCATATCCCGGTATACAGGACCTTTTATTACCAAGCGGTAACCGACCTATATACCATTGTGCAAATTAATTGAAACAAACGAATGATTCTGTTATTATTTACTTTTTTTTCGTATTTTTCCAATGAGACATAACCCAATGCATATGTTAGTATATCGTATAACCATTCCACGAAGCCGTTCTTTGCAGATTGACCACAAATTCTAAATAGGATTTAAATCAGGAGACTTTCCTGGCCAGTCTGTATTGATTTTCTCACTTGTAAGGCTTGCCAGCGTGTTCGTGGAGCGTTAGAATTTTCGTACGCTTCCTTGGAGTAACGTCCATCGCAGACAATGGCCTTACGACAACTAATCGATAGTCGAAACAATAGTGTCTGGATGTGATAAAAATCTGATGCAATCACGGATGACGCAATATTTTTCAAAGCCAAACAAATTTCATTATACACCTCGAAAATAGATTCATATTACTGCACACCACTGCAAATGACCTAATCTGAGGAAAAATAGAAATCGATTACACCTTGTCATTCCAATCTGACCGTATGATGAAAGAAATGAAACTAAAGCGCTTGTTTCAATTAATTTGCACAAGGGTGTCATTTTTTTTTATATTCCTTAATATTTGTGTCTGAGTGGCTTTATTGCCTTACTTGGGGTGAAATGGGTGAGTATACGATGAAATGAATATGTGCGCAAGAAGGAAGATTTAAGTAAAATGGGAATGAAAAGGAGGTTTGTGGTTAGGATCAAAAGGAGACAGTTGTAAATTTCTGGGACATAATGAGGAGAGACGGTTTGGAGAATTCGGCATTCATAGGACATGTTGAGGGGAGGAAGTGGAGAAGAAAACAATGAGTAAGTTAATCAACGTTCTAGGTTAAAAATGATGAAAGAACAAGGATTGAGAGGAATTGTAATGGAACAAAAAATACTTAGTTATAAGTAACAGGAAGTTGTGGAGAGCCAAGATCTCACATATCGTGAACGGACACGGCACATATAAGGAGGAGAATTAGTTTTTATATTATTTTTTTCTTCCTGGCTTTTGTTCGTTCATCATTCTTTATTTCCTATGATCCCTATCTTCATTTTTACTATCCTTTTCACCTTCCTTTTCTTTACATTTCTTTTTCTTTCGTTTTCTTTTGTTGCCTTTCTTTTTTCTTTTTATCATTTCTTTTACTTTTCCTTCTATCTTCTTTTCTTTTCTTTCTTTATTCTTGAATCATTTCTTTCTTTTCTTTTTCCTTCTATTTTTCTTTCCTTTTTCCTTCCATGTTCTTTTCTTCCCTTTCTTTTTCTTTCTATCTTCTTTTCTCCCCCTTTTTCTTCTATCTTTTCTTCACATTCTTTTCCTTTTATCTTCATTTCTTCTCTTTCTTTTTTCTTCAGTCTTTTATTCCCTTTCCTTTTCTTTCTATTTTTCTTTTCTTTTTCTTTCTATCATTTCTTCAGATTCTTTTTCCTTCTTTCATTCCCTTTCTTTCTTGTTCTATATTTTCTTCTCATTCTTTTATCTTTTTTCTTCCCTTTTTCCATCTCCTTTTCTAGTCTTTCTTTTTCCTTCTATCTTCTTTTCGTCCCTTTCTTTATCCTTTTCTCTTCTTTATTTTTCTTTCAGTCTTCTTTTCTCCCCTTTCTTTTTCTTTTTCTCTCATTCACTTCTTTTTTTTCCTCTTGTCTTTCCAGCCATTTTCCATTAGAATTAGCTTTTACTCACTAACTGTCTCTGAAATTCTTTCGCAAGACTTTTTTCACTAAAGTTTTAACGAATCCTTTCCCACCCACGAAACGCATTTACCAAACAGTTTTCCCTTTACTTAACGAAGTTGTTCATAGCTCCATAGAAAACCTTGTTTATAACATTATGAGGCAAAGTCAGGCCATGTTACTATATCCTTTAATGTACTCACGAAGAGAACACATTTAACAGTTTCGTTTGAGCAATACCTCTCTGAGTGTTGTGTGATTGTATGGTTAGCGATTAGGATCTCGAACGCGGCGAATCAAGTTCGAATTCTAATCGAGTTTTTCGTATTCAGTTGTAATCTCCCCTATAATGGGTTAAATAAGATAGTGGTCTCTTCAGCTTTGCTCTGCAACCAGCCTAGAAGAAAGAAATCTCCGTGTTCCCAAAATCGAGTAGATAGGAGTCGCTAGCTTGGGAAAACGAGATCTTCTAAAGCAGAGGTTCCAAAATTTTTTCCCCCTGGGCCGCATTTTCGGAATTAAAAGTTGCTCACACTTCACAAAAAGGCTAAAAAAAGAGTACATTTAAATATAAAAAAAAATGTGTTAAAGGGAGATAAATGCGTATTCGAAGTCAGATCATTATCATTGATAACTCTCTCCTCCAATTTGCAGACTCTAGTTACTATATTCTTAATACTTGATATA
>CAHIKZ030001885.1:352500-395245 GCA_903632075.3 Acanthosepion pharaonis
AATTATAGCAAAAAAGGGTGACACGCGACAAGGCTCGTGTAATTCGACTCGTTTATTCAGTAAAATCGCCATTGGCTTCAACTAAGGTCTCCAGATGACTTCGCAATCTCCTGCAACTTTTCTGGACGTTCTCCTTGTTTAGATTGGTGAATACTGCCATAATTCTTGCTTTTAAGTTATCTTTGATGTTACAAGGCGTTTTGTTGGTCTCTCGCTCCACTGCGGATCACACAAAATAATCAAGGGAGCTGCAGTTTGGGGAGTCAGGTAGCCAGATGTAAGGGTTGATATGGTAGGAGAAATTTTCTGGCAGCCATGACTGAGTTCTCCTGCTTGTGTGGCATGGTGCAGAATTTTGTTACCAGACACAGGGTCTTCCAGCAGCCACACTTTTGACCCAAAGCGAGTTTATTGAATAAATTCACTCTTAAGCATTTCAATTTTTCAGTCATTTTGGTAAATATATCTGTGGAAATGAGATGTCATTGTTATTTTAATTTTTGCGACAATTTATCCATTTAAATCCTATATATATATATATATATATATATATATATATATATATATATATATATATATATATTTAAACAAAATGAAAATATATAAAAAACATTGAATAAAAGTGACAAAGGTAGTTTTTATTTAGTTATTTTTTATGATAAACAGGTCAAAAATGCAGAATTAAATGGAAATAATAAAAAAAAAAAAATGAATATTAATCTACA
This sequence comes from Acanthosepion pharaonis, assembly GCA_903632075.3. Classification (NCBI taxonomy): domain Eukaryota; kingdom Metazoa; phylum Mollusca; class Cephalopoda; order Sepiida; family Sepiidae; genus Acanthosepion; species Acanthosepion pharaonis. Next base: position 353,226 of record CAHIKZ030001885.1, read on the forward strand.
ACCAGTGTTGAACATTTTTGGAAAAAAATTTTTTATTTTTTTATTTTATTATAAATATATATATATATATAAAACCTATATATATATATGCATAGTTCAAAAAATACGAATTCAATGTTTTTTAGACCAAAATTGTTTATAAAAATAAAAGAATAAATGAATTAAGAAAATTATAAAAATACAACAAAGGTTTCTTAACAAAAAAAAAATTAATTATTTATTAAAAAATTTAAAAACGCTAAATAGTTGAAAAGCGCATTTTTATAGAAAAAAGATTGAAAAATATATTAAAAACATTTTTATATAATTTATTCATTATTTAAAAGAAAAATAATAAGATTTTTATGAGAAATTAAAAAAAATAAAAAAACATTTGGACATTTCGTAATTTATCAATGAAAAGAAAAAAATGATCCATGAGAAATTGAAAAAAGAAAAATAAATATATATATTTTGTCTGTCGTATTGAATGAAATGTGTGTGAACTATTGCATGTAAAAACATTTTTGTTTGAAATGTGTGTGTATACATATAGTAAGTCGATTAAATAAATTTGTGATATAAAAATAACAACAATAATAATAACAATAAAATAATATTAATTACTGTATTTTATTAGGCTTTTAGACCAGATAAAAAGATGATGAGAAAAGATGTTAAAAGACGCTTGTGTCCTTTCTGAACGAGAAATAAAATGTAGTCGAAATTTTCTGTTTGATTTTTATTTTTATTATATATATATGAAAATATATATATATATATATATATATATGTGTGTGTGTGTGTGTGTGTGTGTGTGTGTGTTTAATTATGTTTTAAAATGTTGCTATATTATAAGGGAGTCTATCTTACTGATGACGGTAGAATGATTGCATAAGCCGTGTCAAAAGAAAAATCGACACTCCATAGAGATTCAGGCTCAAACATAACGCTATCCGATGGCCTGATAATCGGTGAAGACGTGAAGCTGGTATCTATTTCTATGGTGATTCCTGGAAGAAAAATTCTCTCTATCGGGGACAGATTCCATAAAGGTATACACAGTGGTTTAAAGTGCGAAACTGCCTCTCACAAATGTCGATTTCTGTGTCAACAGGTTTTTCTATCTCTCCCTCTTTATATATATATATATATATATATATATATGTATATATATGTGTGTGTGTGTGTGTGTGTTGGGGCCATTAAATCAGAATAGACTGATTCTCCATAATAATAGGAATGGACTATGGGAGAGGTCATCACTTAATTTCATCTCTACCGGAAGATACAGTTGGATTTTATACTCTTTCTGATTGTTACTGACTAACCTGCGTTCGTTTGACTTTTAATCTCTCTGTTGTAAATACCTCTTCAGATATACCAGTATTATTTTTCATTACGTATGTGTTTGTCCTTATTTCAATACACGCACGGGGAAACACTCAACATCTCAAATATATATATTATATATATATATATATATATATATATATATATATATATATATATATATATATATAAGTTATGAATAACTTGGTAATCCGTATGGGTAATCTTAAAGGAGGATGAAACTGAGAGCTCAATGTAAATCCAGAGCTAATATTTAAAAAAAACAGACCACTTTTAAGGTTCCATTATAATAATTTATTTCACCAGAGCCCTTTTAAAGGACGCCGGATCATCAGATAGCGCTTCCAAAAATGAAATGAAACGAAAAATGAAATTAAAATTGATGGGTAGTGTAAGTTAACAGATAGTGTAAAAGGAGTAGTTAAAGAGACATGGTAGAGTATAGGGAGAGATTAATTTCATATCTCTCTCAAGCATACTTTGTATTGGGAAAGGAGGAGTGACCAGACCTTGACCTATTTAGATGGTTAACTTAACGGAAGTGATATATAGAAATGGGAGGGGAGAAGGGGAGAAAAGAAAAAAAAAAAGAAAAAGAGGAGAGGGAAGTAAAAAGAAAGAGGCTGTAATTGGGTTTTAACAATTTATGTAAAGAATAGATTTTAATACTTGATAGTAATTTAGATGTCTAAAAAAAACAAATAAATTAATTTGATGTTTGCTATCAATTTAATTACTTAATTATTTAATTTAAATATATATATATATATATCAGCGAGATGGTTAGAACGCTCGCTTTTCGACCAAGAAACCTGGTCTGAATGGGCACAATGTCAGATTTCTCAGGAAGTTGGTCCTATCGACGTGCAAAAGCGGTTCCAGCGTGTTGCACCTTTGGAAATTGGATAGAACGAATTCTTTGAAAGTTGACAATGGTTAGGCTAACACAAATGGTTGCAGGCTATCGTGACCGATGTTTTGAGCTTACTGGCCTTGTTTAAGTAGATGATCAGATTATGCTCTATGTGACGTCCCTCTCCACAGCCTTCGCTCGCTCCTCGCTGCTTCGTTCGGGTGTCGCCGCTCCAAACGTGACGTCCGCCTGTCTGCGTCAGTCGTGTTGTCCCGTCCTGTGACGACCAACTGGCTTGGTATTGGTCGCGGCACCCAAATGTGACGTTCTAACCTTTTGGTGATTCGGATGGGAATCTGGTCAGATCCGATATCAGCCTCGTCGTTCCCAACTCGCTTCCAACGTCTGGTTACCAAAGTAACTGCGTTGATCTCTAGTCCGCCTACCCACGTTGTGAATTGATCTTAGGCAGACGAAATCAATCAGTCGTTGGGGCCGTAATGCAAATTGAGTTCAAACGAGGGTGGTATCACACAAATATGCATAAAAGAAAATAAAATGATAACTCAAAAAGTTCAAGGTATCAAAAAAAAGGATAACAATACTTTATATCTGGTTGCTGGATACATAGGACTGCGTCTATCTCCCGACCCGCTATATGGATTGTGACACGTTGTTTTTTGTTAGGTGAGTTTTAACATCTTAAGTTGTCTGTTCTTTAAGAAATTGGTTCTTGGTGTGTCTTCAGGCGAAAGTCGAAAAAAAAACTTATTTTGGTGGTATGGATCTAAGTCGCTCTTCAAAATAAATTGTTCTTGGATTGAAGATGAGTTCGGAAGTTGCGCGAATCTTTCAAGTCAGCTCTGCGAGGCCTGCTTCAACTGAGCAACTGGAAAAACGGAGTCCGAACTGGAACTCAACTCTGAATTGAACTGATTTCTGCTCGCTGCGACTTTGCTTATATGGACGCCGACCAAAACCGGGGTGGGTTTGTCGGGGTTGGAGGTTCCTCGATAATTCTAAATCCATATCCACTTCTTTTATTTTTTGGTCAGGAATTTTCCACTTTTTTCCATTTTTGGAAGTCTTCTCTTACTCCCACCTTCTTCTTATTCTCATATGGATATCTCACCATACTTCAGAGGGGCGTCAACGGTTCTCCCCACTTCTTCGTAGCAACCTCTCATACCTATCCTCTAAATGGGCGGCGGCGGCTTCCTCCTTGCGTCACGTGATCACCTCCGCCTGGCCCTTGTTGACAATTCGGCCTATGTGATCCAACCGGGCTTTGTGATCAGGCTATCTTTGTTTTTCAAAAAAAAAAATATATCTCTTCAAAAAAAAAAAAAAATAATTTTTTTTTTTCCTTTTCTAGCCGCAAACAGAACAATCGCAGCTCTCATCCTCATTGTCACCTGGGATCTATCAGTCAGATTGCCGCTAATTATCAAATGGGTAGTCGTCTAGCAAAACAGTCGATTTCCGTCCTCGAAAAAAAACAGTTTCATTGTCCTAGTCGTATTTGCATTCCTGGTGCCAATTTCTGATAACATAGTTTTATTATCATAAAAAAATTCTAACACCGTTAGATGTCTGGTCAAAACGGCAAAGACTTAACCCAGGGTTGGCTTTTTTGCGGTTTTCAGATGACCTAATTAAATCCTTTCCCGACAATATTGTTTGTCCCCCTCTGACACAGTTTTTTTTTTCTTATCTATCCAAAGTTCTGTATTCACCTGTTCTTGTCAGGCAATCCTACGACACTGGTGGTCAGAATTTTCACCATCTTTTTCCATTATCAAAATTAATCTTTGTCGTTTTGTCTCGGTGTTATTTATCAAAATTTCTTTTTATCCATTGTCTTAAGTCGTTGATGTTCTGCCTCTTTTTTTCCTTTTCTCCTTTTCCTTTTCTTTTTCTTTTTTTTTCTTTTTTTTTTTTGTGCCCCTAAATGGTGTCACATCTATCAATCTTAACTGCAACGAAGGTCCGCTCAGTAAAATGGCATTATAAACCACAGGTTTTTTTTGTGGGCTTTTTTTATGTCTACCAACATGACTCCGCACCAAGCGACACATACAGGAAAACCTATTTCCCACACAATGCAACCCCTTTGAAAATCATGTAAAATTTTCAAAATTTGAGCGAGAGACCAACAAAACTCCTTGTAACACCAAAGATGAACAGAATGTTTAAGATTATGACAGCATTCACCAAATTTAAACAAGGGGAAACGCCCAGAAAAGTTACAGGAGATTGCGAAGTTGTCTGGAGGTCGTGGCGGAAGACAGTGGCGATTTTATAGAATAAATTCATTTTTTAGCATTTCAATTTTTTGTGTCATTTTGGTAAATATATCTGTTAAAAATGATATGTCAGTAATATTTTCATTTTTACGTAATTAAAAGAATTTATTTTCAAATATATTCAAAAATATATATAATATATATATATATATATATATATATATATATATATATATATATATATTATATGTTTGTGAGTTTGTTTTTTGTGTGTTATTTAAGATATATATGTATACATATATATATATATATATATTATATAAAAATGTAAAAATAGAAAGTGTATGTGTATACATATGTATATATATATATATATATATATATATATATATATATATATAATTCAATTTTGTAAGTGGTGTTTGGAAATAATATTATATTTATGAGGCGAAGAAAAGATTTCGAGGAGTGTACTGAAAATTTAGAACTAATGAAACGGAGAAAAAAAAATCAAAAAACAAAAAGAAAATAGCGAGAAAATATAGATGACATAAGTAATATCAAATAAAATAAAATAAAAAATGCATAGATTTTTTTTTTTTTTGGTCTTTTGGTTATCTCTTTATCAATTAGTTTTTTTTTTTTTCTCTATACATCTAATGGCTTCCATGGATCAAATCTTTCGAACTTATTTTGACATGTCCTGAAGTCAGTTTTGGAAGGAGGGCATGCAATTCACATTATACGAAAATGATAAAAAAAAGAATGTTGCATTAAACATGTACGAGATCAAATCAAATAGAACAAAATAAAAACAAAGAACAACACACACACACACACATATATATATATATATATATATATATATATATATATATATATATATAAAGAATGATAAGAATTTAAATCACTTCCTCTGCCTATACAACATTTTTTTTTTCTCTCCTTTTTTCTTATATATACATATTTTCTAAGGAATTAATAGATTTGTTATTTATTAATCCGTCAGATTTTATGACTTCAAACGATATTTTAACGGATACACGTAATTGAGTAGACGTTCCGTTTATTTATTAAACAGTATATTTGTTTATTTTCACCGGCCTGAATATTCAAAGAATCTTATTAAAGAAAAATCTCCTGTAGGATTAGATCAATATACAGCCGAGGACGAAATTATTCAAACACCCATAACTTTGAATATTTTTATCCATTTCTCAGATATATATATATGGAAGCTAAAAGCCACGAATTTAATTTTGTGATTAAATTAAAGACATTAGTTCCATAATTTAATCACAAAATTAAATTCGTGGCTTTTAGCTTCCATTTTTGAAACATGGTTAGAACTGTGTAGCGAAAAAAATATTTTAAATCAATTAATTTATAATATTAATGCTCTGTAAATTTACATTGAGCACTATTTTGTAAAAATAAAAATATCTATAAGAACACCGGATTATATATCTTGCTCTTCTTTCTTTATATATATATATATATATATATATATATATATATATAAATATATAGAATCCATAGAATATATATATAAGGATTCAATAAGACAGAATTGATAATGAGATTAATCAATGAAAAAGACATTTAAAGCATGACTTTCATTATTGTGATAATGAATGCAAATATTTTTTTCTTACTCTCTTTCTCCACTATGGTCCAACATGTGAACCACGTTGCATTTATGTTCCCACTAATTAATTTTAGTTTCCCCGTGCCAATGACGTCTGAATTCTCTTTTCCACAATTCCATCGACATTGTTCGGACGTGTTTTGGCAGCACGACTCATGAAGTAAGTGAATTGGTCGTTCCAGCTGAGCGCAAAGCTGACTTGTACTTGACTATTTTAAGCATTGTTATCCTAACTTACTAATGCCCCCAAAAAAAGGGAACGGACATACCCAAAAGAAATTGAGAATTTTCTTTCGCTATAGTCCGCGCAAAAGAAATAAACGTCCGTAGCAGAACGCTAACTTATTATATGCTTATATCTATTATATACATATTGAACACACATCTTCACCTAAAAAATACACAAAAAAAACATTTCAACGTTTGTTAATTTCCAAAATAGAAGAGAAAGTATGGGAGCGTTGAAGGGCAGTAATAAACAATGTGCACTACAACTAGGAACGATTAAAAAACAAGAATTTAAAAAAAAAGGTATGTAAATCAGAATTTGTGGAAATAATCGCGTTGGAAAATATTTTCAAGAAAACTGAGAATGAAATATGATCGTTTATTTCTGAGTAAACAAAATCGAAGTGCGTACAAAATGAGTTCCCCAGAGTAATGGTTACGCGGATGAATACACTCAAATTTTGTTTGAAAAATATCCACCGAGGGTTAAAAAAAAAAAAAGAAAGAAAAGTTTAATAAAAGATATAAGAATTCTTTAAAATATTTTATGATTCAGATAAAATTTTACTTTTATTTCTAAATTATTGTTTGATTATATTTATAATTCGGGAAATATCAAAATTCTAAGGATTCGTTATTTAAATTAAAAGATTTCTTCTTAAATATCTCCTTGTGGATATTTTGCTAATGTGAATTTTCTATCATAAGATTTGTTTCTAAAGAAAACATTTTGTTTTCATGTTACAATTCTGCTCGATTCTTCGTTCCTTAGTTTGTTAGCATATGCCTTACGCCTTGCCATTGCCTGAAATAAACAATCAACCATTCCTCTTTGATTCCAAAGATAGGCGGAAGAAAAGATATATCAAAGGCGGTGTTTGGTTTTATGGAATGGAATGTGGGTGGGATGAAAAGAAAAAAAACGTAAACTGAAGATAGAGGAGGCGGTAATCCTCTACGTTTAACGTCAATTTCAGTGAAATGGAAAAAAAAATTCTCAATTTTAAAATCTTTTCATTTGTACCCTCTTACGTCTTTAGATAATGACCATACTTATGATTGTTATTGAAATATTTTCTGAAGTCATTAAGCTGAAATATTTAACAATGCACTATGGAGGGGGGGGTCCGGAAGTGTTTTATATCCGTAGAATACGCAGTCATTAGTTTAACAATTATGATTAATCAGAAAATTAAAATAGGAAAATCGGGAAAAAAAATTCACGTTATTATCATTATTATTATTATTAGTAGTAGTAGTAGTAGAGCTACGTCCCAAAATTGTCTAAAAAGAGCATTTTTTCTTTTTATGTGCCATGTCCTTTCAGGACGTAGGCGATCATGGCTCTCCACTTCTCTCTCTATCCCTTGCAGCTCTCAACAAGTTTCTTCCCTCTGCTTCCTCCCCCAGACGATGTTCTGTCATCCACTTGCTTAAGCCCGATAGGTATGTCATGCGTTGTTTTCCCTTGTCTCTCTTTCCCACTATTCGACACGTGAGTATCAGATTCTCCAGGCCCTCCTTCCTTCCTCATTATGCGTCCCAGAAACTTAAACCGTCTCTTCCTGATGTTAAGTATACCATGATGAAAAAGGTTCCATACTTGATAAAAACAAAGTTTTATCGTCAAAATATTTGTTATTATTAAAAAGAAAAACCAAATCATTTTTTTTTTATTATTTTATAAAATTTTTTAGCCGTTTCTTAAACGTTCGAAATTTGGGTTAAAATCTAGATTTTCTTGAGACTGCGTGTGAGCCAGGCACTAGTATAAGAATTTTAAGCGTCTTTATTTGGCGGTAAAAACACATTGTTTTCGAAATTCTTGCAAAAATCAAATAATTGTGGGATTTTAATTAGATTTTCAAGACTTATTCACAAATGAATTAAATATTTTTGAATTTTTATTTTTTAGAAAACTTTGATATTTATTTTTTACTTTTCTTACTCTACGCTTACTTCATTTCATGAAATTTCGAGAAAGTAAAATATCAGCCTCTTCATATTTATATTAGTTAAAAGCAGAAAGGACTCATTGGAGAATTTAAATCATCAATTAGTTTTTGTCAAACAAAAACACCATTTATCAAAAATCATCTCTAAGTCGTCTGATAAAAATTGCAACAAAGCGATTACATTATTTAATTAGAAAAGCTTTTACTTGCTTTTATAACTAATATACATTAAGGACACTGTTGGCTTAAGAAAAAATGTTTCGATCAATAATGAATTCTTACAAAAAATGTTTTCGTACTTTTAAATCAAAAAAATTATTAAGTTTTAAATCTTTAAAAATTCTGTATTAAATTCAGTCTTTTAGATAATATTATTGAATGAAAACTATATTTACTAATCATAAATAAAAAAAAAATCTTAATGCAAATCATCAAACACCAATAGATTTTTTTTAAATTTTGAATTTATTTTGTGTATATAAACGCACCAATGTTTTGAAAGTACGGTCGACCATAAACGGCATTATCAGAAAATAAGAACAATAACTATAGTAAAGTTAAAGTCGACATTTCTAAAATTCAATAAAACATTACATTACGGAGAATATTTTCCTAAATTTTTAAAATTGCTGAGTACTAAAAATTATATAAAAAGGCGCTCACGGTATTTTCTTCAATTAAGTTTCACAGATAAATTCTCTGAAGAACAACGTTATATCTGTCATCAGACTGTCAACACGCCAACACAGCTACCATCGGGTTAAAAACACAGCTACTACCATTAAAAAAATATTTCTTGCATATTTAAACTTAAAGTAAATAATATTAGTTTCAAATCAGATTAATTATCATTTACTTCAGTTAATATTCCTCAAATAAAGTTTCAGAAATTTATATTTTATTTCTGGAAGATTTTTTAATAAAGAAAATCACATGGCGATGAAAGACGAATAAAAACGCGCTAATCAGTTATTTCCAGTCAATTTAAATTGAGTTTTGTAATAGAGCAAAGTATTTTGGTTATTAGAAATGCTAAATTTAATCTGTTAGCTTGAAATTAAAACTAAAATAAAAGTTCAAAAAAGAATACCATAGGTATCGCGTTTTTTTTGTGAAAGTCCCTATATTATTATTTTATTATTATTATTATTATTATTATTATTATTATTATTATTATTATTGTTGTTGTTGTTGTTGTTTTATTTCCTTTGATTTCTGGGTAATGCATTTCTTTCCGGGTTCCGTCCAGAGACCTTAAGGTCAGAAATGGCATCTTGACATTTTCCATTGAAAAATTTAAAAAAAAAAACGCATCACGCTTTTTAAAAAACACACACACACACGAACACACACACACACACACACACACACACACACATTTTAGATACATAAAGCCCTTCGTAAGGTGTGGCCTGTACTCGTGAGAACAATTTCTTGTATTTCTTTAAAGCAAAAAATAAAGGAATCTCTTCAATGGGTTGACTGGAATCTTGCGAGGGCTTCAACTACAACATGGATTGTTGATGTACTCATGTGTTGTTATTATTTATCTATCTATCTATCTATCTATCTATCTATCTATCTATCTATCTAAATCTGAAATTAGCATCTATCTATCTATCTATCTATCTATCTATCTTAAAAAATCTGTTCATATCTATCTATCTATCTATCTATCTATCTATGTTAGTCTGTTCATATCTATCTATAAAACAAAAAAATCTGTAAATATCTATCTATCTAAATCTATCTATCTATCTATCTATCTATCTTATGTTCATATTCATTCTATCTATCTATCTATCTATCTATCAATTAGTTTGTTCATTTTTATCTATTATCTATCTATCTATTTATCTATCTATCTACCTCTCTATCTATTTTAGGTCAAAATAAAGCCCAAAATCTATCTATTCATTTATTTATCTATCTATCTAAATATCTATCTATCTTAGTCTGTTGATATCTATCTATATATCTTAGTCTGTTCATATCTATCTATGTATCTATGTATCTATCTATCTATGTATCTATCTATCTATCTATCTATCTATCTATCTATCTCATTTCCTAATATTCTTTGTTTTGAATAAACACTTCGACTGACCAATCCAACATTTTATACATTGTCCCTCTTCAACTTCCTATAATTTACATTTTTCTCTCATTCTTTCTTTTTCACGCCCTGCCAATTCAGTATGGTGACCATACATATTTTTCAGCGAACTCATTAAAATATATTCATCATGTTTTGTTTTGTTTTTTACTTTTGCATATATTCTTTGAAGCCAGATGGATAAAAAACGAGGATGCCTATATAAGACGGTGTTCTGCATGGTAGCCATTCTGACTGTGCACGCATGCGTAATAGGCAACGGATGAATAGAAGGAAGGAAGCAGAGAGAGAGAGAGAAAAGGAATGATGGAGTGGGAAAAGAGGAAGAAATGTATGACGAGTGAGGTCGGGGGGGGAATGGCAAATTGAAACATGACAACGATATTATATATGAGAAATTTGAATAAAAAGTAAGAGAAAGAAAGAAAGAAATAGAAAAAATTGACCAACATATAAATAAAATAAATGAAATGAAACAAATATAAAAGACAAATAATGAGTGAAAGCAGATAGAGAAAAAGAAAAACATGAAAAAAATTTGTTGGATAAATAGAGGTGAACATTCAGAAAATAGAAATGATAATAGATAAATAGAATAGAATTTCAGATAGAAGGATATTTTATTTATAGTAAGTGAGTGATAATAGATAGATAGATAATAAAAATGATAGTTTCTAGAAAGATAGATGATAGATATTTAATATGAACAGATTTATTTTTTTAGATAGATAAATAGATCAGAAAGATTTTGTAATACAAAAACTTGTAAAAGATTTTTTTTTTAAAAGACAGATAGATAGATAGATAGATAGATAGATCTAATAGATATTAAAGATAGATTTATAGAAATAGACAGAATAAATAGATAGATAGATATTTAGATAATAGATAGATTATGAACAGAAAATATATTATATATATATATATATATATATATATATATAAAATATAAAGAAAGAGAAAGTGACATATAGATAAAAGAATTATAAATAAAAACACACTGATATATATATATAATATATATATATATATATATATATATATATATATACATACAGACTGAGATAGATAGATACATAGATATGAATAGACTGATATATATATATATATATGATGTGTGTGTGTGTGTTTGTGTGTATGTATATATATATATATATATATATAGATAGATAGATAGATAGATATAATTTTAGATAGATAGATATGAATAGACTGATATATATATATATATATTGTGTGCATTTGTATGTATATATATATATATATATATATATATATATATAGATAGATAAATAGATAGATAGATAGATATGAATAAATAAAGAAAGAAAAAGATCAATATATAAGCAAATTTTCAATTTAATAACATGCTACTTTAATTCAAAAGAAAGCTATTTACAATAGGTGAGCGTTTATAGAAAGTTCTTTGATTGCTAGAATGTTTTAATCCTAAGTTCTTATAATCTTTCACCTTGCTTGGCAGTTATCCCAGTGTTACATACTTAATGATAGTGAACAAAACAAAAGCATAGACAAAAAGAATGAGATCGGCTAGACTACTTATCCAGACACGATTGAAAAATAAATTAAATTTAAATCTAATTTAGATTTTAAAATTCAAACATTCAAAGCGTTCAGCACCAAAATTTTTATTTGTCGTTAAGTAATTAAAATCGAAACTGAAAGAAAAATAAAAATTAATCCTACACATATATAAAAATTAAAAATGAGCATTACTTTCGTCTAAAAAATTCTCTCTTAGAGGATGAAATGTGTTACACAGAAATTTTCCACTTTGTCATTCATTTGCCTAATATTGTTCTAATGTATAGAAACGTATAAGTCATTTTCTCCCGCTCACAGAAATAAAATAGATTAAAAGAAACGTATATTATAAACGAAATAACGAATAATATGAGAAAAGAAAGAAAGTAAGAAAGAATGAAAGAAAGAAAAAGGTGAATAAAATTGGTTAGATAGATATTGAAAGTATTATTATAAGAATACAAGAAAAAAACGGAATTCTCAGTTTAAAAGAAAGAATGAAAAGGGTATAAAAAAAAAAAAAGAAAGAAAAGCACGAATTTTTTGAAAAATTCTAAGAAAGAAGGAATGAAAGAAAGAAAGGCTGAAAAGTTATTCTTACGAAAGATACAAAATATCAAACAAGCAAAGCGTTTTTCGAAAGAAAGAAAGAAATAAAGAACGAAAGAAAGGAATTATCAAGTCCCAAAAGACAGGATTTTCAAAATAGGATGAAAAAGTTAGGAATGAAAGAGAGATACAAACAAACAAAGGGACTTCGAAAGAAAGAAAGAAAAAAAGAAACAAACAAACAAACAAAGAAATAAAGAAAGAAAGAAAGGAATTATCAGGAAATAAAGAAAATGAAGAGAGAGAAAAAAGTAAATTCTGAAGAAAGTAAGAACGATAAAATTAAAGAAAGAACGGCATTTCTAAAGAAAAAAAAATAAAGCAATTTTCATGAAATAAAGAAAGAAAAAAAAGATAGAAAGAAAGATTAGAACAAAAAAAAGAAAAAAGAAAGAAGAAAGAAAGGATGAAAAGTATTTGAAAGAAGAAAGAGATGCAAAAAAAAAAAACAAAAGGGATTTCAAAAGAAATTCATTTGAAAAGAAAAGAAAGAAGAAACAAATTGAAGAAAAAAGAAAAAAAGGAAAGAATAAAAAAAAAAGAAAATTATTTGTTTCTTACCAAATAAAAGATGAATTATCACGAAAAAAAAGGATGAAAAGGTATTCTTAAGAAAGATACAAAAAATCAAACAGAGCGACTTTCTAAAGAAAGAAAGAAAGAAAGAAAGAAAGAACGAAATAAAGAAAAGAATTATCAAGAAAAAAGAACGAAAGATAGAAAAGAAGAGAGAAAGAAAGTGAATTTTAAAGAAAGAAAGCTATTCCTAAAGAAAGACAAAAGAATTATCAAGAAATAATGAAAAAGAGAATGGAATTAGAAAGAAAGAAAGAAAGAAAGAAAGAAAGCTAATGCGAAAGAAGTAAAAAAAGGAAAGATGAAAAGAAATTCTTAAGAACGAGAGATAGAAAAGACCAAAGAATAAAGAGAAAAGAAAGAAAAAAAGGAAAAAAGCAAGAAAGAAAAAAGAAAAAAAAAAAAGAAAGATAAAATGAATAAAAAATGAAAAAAAAAAAAAAAAAGAAAGAAAGAAAGAAAGAAAAAAAGAAAGAAATGAAACAAGAAAGAAAAGAAAAAGATGAAATTTATTTCAAAAAAAAAAATAAATACAATTTAAAAAAGAAAAGAAAAAAAGAAAGAAAAAAAAAAAAAAAAATAAAAGAAATAAAAGATGAAAAAAGAATTCCAGAAAAAGATTTTACAAAAAAATTGTAAAAGAAAGAAAAGAAAGAAAGAAAGAAATGAAAAAAGAAAGAAAAGAAAATATGAAAATAAATTAAGAAAAAAAAATAAAAAAATAAAATAAAAATGAAAGAAAATAGATTTTAAGAAAAAAAAAGAAAGAAAAAAAGAAAGAAATGAAATGAAAGAAAGATTCTTTGGCAAAAAAGAGAAGAAAGAAAAAGAAAAATTAAAAAAGAGGAAAAAAAAGGAAGAAAATAAAGAAAATAATGAAAGAAAAAAAATGATTTTGAAAGAAAAAAAAGAATGAATTTTTTAAAAATTTGAAAGAAAGAACAAAAAAGTTTTTAAAGAAAAAAAAGAAAAAAAGAAAGAAAGAGAATGAATTAAAAAAAAAAATTGAAAAAAAGTAAAAAAAGAAAAAAAAAAGAAAAAAAAAAAAGAAAAAATAAATGAAAATTTTTCTTTCCTTTTCAAAAGAAAAGAAAAAAAAAAGAAAAAAAAAAAAAAAAAATGAAAAAAAATTCCAAATATAAAAGATTTTTCTAAAAGAAAAGAATGGAATGGATTTAAAGAAATAATCATGAAATTATTCGAAAAAGAAAAAAAAAATAAATAAAAAAAATTAAAAATGAAAATAGAAAGAAAGGAAAAAAAGAAAGAAAAAGAAAAGAAGAAAGAAAAAAAAATTTTGAAAAAGAAAGAAAAGAAAGAAGAAAAAAGAAAATGAAAAAAAAAAATGTCAAAAAAAAAATGAAAAAAGAAAAGAAAAAAAAAATGAAAAAAAGAAAAAAAAAAAAAATATGAAAGAAAAAAAAAGAAAAAAAAAAAAAAGAAAAATTCTTTCTTTAAAAAAAGAAGAAAAGAAAAAGAAAAAAAAGAAAAAAAAAAGAAGAAAGAAAAAAATAAAATTTTTGTAAAAGAAAAAAAAAAAAAAAAAGAAAAAAAAAAAAAAAAAAAAAAAAAAAAAATTTTGAAAAAAAAAAAAAGAAAAAAAAAAAAAAAAAAAATTTTGAAAAGAAAAATTGGAAATAAAGAAAAAAAAAAATTTTGAAGGAAAAAATAAAAAAAAAAAAAAAGAAAAAAAAGTTGAAAGAAAAAAAAAAAAAGAAAAAGAAAAAAAAAATCTTTTTTTTTGAATTAAAAGGTAATTGAAAAGAAATAAATTAAATGAATTTGAAATAAATTAAAGAAAGAATTTGATCAAAAAAATTTCGATTGAATAAAAAAAAGAAAAAAAAAAAAATGAAAAAAGAAATTTTCTAATGAAATGAAAAAAAAATACAAAAAAAAAATAAACAAAAGGACTAAAAAAAAAATAAATTTGAAATCCAAAATGGAAAAGAAAAACAGGAATCCGTAAAAACCCAAAAGAAAAAAATAACTTATAAATTTTTTCAAAAAATTAAATGAAAAAAAAAAAAAAAAAAAAAAAAAATTTTGAAAAAAAAATTAAAAAATTTTTCTGGGAAGAAAATCTCTTGAAACAAAAAAAAATATCAAAAATGTCAAGAAAACCAAAAAAAAAAGCATTTTAAAATTATTAATTAAAAAATGTCTAAATGAGAAAAAAAAAGAAAAAAAAAGAAATTAAAAAAAAAATCTGGACACCGAGCCAAAAATCAATATTTATTAAAAAAAAAAGAAAGAAACCATTACATTGATTTGTAAAAAAAAAAAAAAGAAAAAAATGTAAATTTGAAAAAAAGAGTTTTTTCTTTGAAAAAAAATTTGAAAACAAATAATAAATAATAAAAAACAAAAAAAACTTACCTTTTTTTTCACACTTAACCCAAAAAAAATAAAAAAATAGCGGGATTACAAAAATAAAACTTTTTAAAAAAAATAAAAATTTTCTTACAAAAAAAAATACTAAGGGGATTTTAATGATTTTAATTTGAAAAACAAATTCAAAAAAAATATAAAAAAAAAAAGAAAACAGGATTTTTTTTACCTTATAGGAAAAAAAACTGAATTTGATTTTTTTATTATTTTTTTGTTTCAAAATTCGTTAAATTTGAACAAATTTCAAATCAATTATAAAAAATTAAATTAAAATTTAAAATTGAAAAAATTTTTCAAAATTACAATTTTTTAAAAATTGATTTAAATGAAATTTAAAATAGAAAATAAATCAAATATTAGAAATTTCTTGAAATAAATTTATAAAAAATTGTTAAATTTATTTTTTGTTTTTTGGTTGAAAAATCAAAGAAATAAAAAACAACAAAACAAAAAAAAAAAACGCCATTTAAGAAAATATTTTGAAAAAAATTTAATGAAAACTTAAAATTGATCAAAGTGGATTCAACAAATGTTTCAAAATATGATCGTTAAAAATTCCATTATTTAAAATTATTAAATTAAAAATTATGATTAAATTTTCATAAAATAATAATAAAAAAACATATACAATTTTAAATATAAAATATTTTCAAATTTATCGATTTTCCCAGATCAATTTACATTCGATCAAATATTATAAAAAAAATCGAATTTTTTTTATGATGAGAACCTATCTCTTTTTTTGGAAAAATATCAAAAAAAAATAATTAAATAAAAAAAATAAGTTGGATATAATTAAATGGAAAAAGGTTAAGACAGAAACCATTTGAATGAAAAAATTTTAAAACGTCATCAAAATTATAAAATATATTTTATAAAATTTATATATATATATATACATAAATATATATAAAAAAAAATATAAAAATTTATAAAATGGGGTGATTAGGAGGAAATTAAAGAATTTTATAATAAATCTCCAATTTTAAATGATTTTGTTTATATACTTAAATTGACATGGACAAATGCGTTTTGATATATTAAAAAAATTAAAAAAAATATAAAAAACCCATTGAAAATTCAATTAATTAAGATTTAAAATTATTTAAATCATTTCTTCCATAAAAATTATGTAATTTGAGGGTTAAAAAATTATAAACAAAATATAAAATCTTTAATGAAATAAAAAATTACAAAAAAAATTAAAATTCTTAGTTAAAAAAAGTTTGAATGCATATTTATCACACATATAAATGAAAATGATTTTTAATATAAAACAAAAATGAAAAAATAAAAGATTTGTTATATTTATTTAAAATATTAAAAATACTGAAAAATATATTATAAAAATATATATATATATATATATTCAGAATATATATATATATATATATATAAATAAAATATTTATATATATATATAATATATATATATGACAATTTAATATTTAACTTAAATAAAAATTAAAAAATAAATGTTTGAAAAATGTTTTTTCGGTTTTTTTTTTTAATTTTTTAAAATATGGATATATTTTTTAAAAAAAAGAAACAATTTTATTTAAAAATAAAATTTTTTAATGATAAATAATTTAAAATTTATTGATATAACATAAAAAAAAATTGAAAAAAAAAATGAAAAAAATAACATTTTTTAAAATAAAAAATTTGAATAGAAAAAATTTTATAAAACATTTATAAATATATAAATAATTTACAATAATTCATTTGCTTTACATATAAAATCATTATTTATATATTGATATAAAAAAAATAAAATATAAAAAAATAAAAATAAAATTATCAAAATATAAAAAATTCAATGAAAAAAATTTTATTTTTAATATTGTATATAAATAAATATGTAAATTTTAAAAATTGAAATGAACTATGATGAATTAAATATAGATACTTTTTTTCAATATCAAATTTAATATAAAGAAATTATTTATAAAACCTAGTTTTGAAAGAAAATCTTAAAGCGTATACAAGAAATGGTATATTAATATATATATATATAAATAAATATATATGTTTTATAAACAGAGAATATTTATATTTTAATAGATAAATATATATTTAGAATTAGAAAAAAAAATAATTTTGAAATTTATGAAAAAAAAATTAAATTTTAAATTAAAATAAATTTAATCATTAAAAAAAATTCTTTGGAAAAGAAAATCATTTTAAAAATTAAAAAAATGAGCACATTTTATTTAATTTGTTTTTTTGAAAAAAACAAATATTTTTAAATTCAAAAATTTTAACCTTTAAAAAATTTTACAAAAAATATTTTCATATTAATATATAAAATATATATATATATAAATATATATATATAATATATATTTATGAAATATTTAAATATAAATAAAAAAAAAATATGTTATTATATATTTATATATATATATATAAATTTAAAATTAAAAAAAAGAAAATTATAGGATATAAACATAAGAGAATAAACATTTATTTTTTAAAATGAATCTAATTAAATTTATATTCTTTTAGTTTTATTTTTTATTCTTTGTATTTATTTTTTCTTTCATTAATGTTATTTTATCGGTTTTTGAAACTTTTTTTTTTTTATATATATATCATAAATATATATATATATATATATATATATATATATTTTTTTTTTTTTTAAGCATTACGCCCCAAGCAAGGCGTGAAGCCACTAGGATGCAGGGGGTTGCAGAAGATTTGGAGCGAGAGCAGATAGGAGTGATAGAAGAAAGGATGAGGAGAAGGATAGGGATAGATCAAGGTAACTGGAGATGTCGATTGACATTACATTTGAATAGTTGGAGATTATAGCTCTCAGGGAAACAGTAATTGGGAAGGGTGTTCCACAGGCGAGAGGTGCGAGGTATGAAGCTATTGGAGTAGAAGAGACGGCTACATTTAAAAGTTTCTATAGTGTAAGGGTGGGAGCGGGATGCCAGCCTCGCAGGGCGCTTGAATTCATGGAGTCTGGGAACCAGTGAAAGCAGCTCATCGGAGCAATTACCATGAAAGTATTTGTAGAAAAGACAGAGAGAGGCGACGGTGCGTCTGTGAGAGAGTGACTGCAGACGAGACGCCAGATCAGGGCCAATTATATTACATATCCGTCTCTGGTTCTTGTCAAGAACTCTGAGGTAAACATAAGGTGCCCCATACCATATATGGCAGCAATACTCCATGCAAGGGCGAATGGTTGATTTGTATATTTGAAGTATCGATTCCGGGGAAAAAAATTTCCTAGCGCGGCACAGAGAGCCAACTTTCCTCGCGGTGAAAGAAGCAATTGACTCAATGTATTTGTTCCATCTCAGGTCAGCAGTCAACGTGAGACCGAGCAGACGCAGGGAGTTGCTCTCAGGAAGTTGACTATCAGACATTTTAATGGGGGGGGGCAGGGAAGGATTTCTATGGTGATTAATAGAGAGTAGTTTTTAGTTTTTGAGGCGTTAAAGTTGACACCAGCCAATTTTGCCCCAGTTAACAACCGATTGGAGGTCCATTTCAAGACGCACGGCCAGGTTAGTTTTGTCGCCGATACTAGATTTTTTTTTTAGGCAGGAGTAAATTGTAGTGTCGTCTGCGTAGATGCCAACTTGGGAATCTATGGCGTCAGGAAGGTCATTGATGAAAATAAGGAAAAGAGTGGGGCCAAGGATGGAGCCTTGGAGAACACCTGCGTTCGTGAGATAGGAACTGGAGGAGAATCCGTTGAGAACGACCTTCAATTCACGGTTTGACAGGAATGATTGTATTAGATCAAACAATCGACCAGTATAAATACCATAACCCTGGAGCTTACGAAGAAGGCCGGCGTGCCAAACCCTATCAAATGCTTTGGAGATGTCTAGGGGCCACGGCACGAGCCTCACCGTTATTTTGAAGGGCTTGGTAGACGGTTTCAGTGATGGCCGTAAGCACATCAGCTGTAGATCGGGCGTAAAGCGGAAACCATATTGCTTGTCTGAGAGCAGATCATGGGATGTAAAAATTAACTTTTCGGCATTGATTTAAAATTGAAGACTTTGCTGAAGATTTAGGAGACTAATAGGACGGTAATTAGAGGGGTCAGAGGGGTCTCCAGAGTTCTTAAAGACAGGAACAATGGATGAGGACTTCCAGCAGTCAGGAAAACAAGATAACTTGAGGCAGTAGTTATATAGTTTTTAGATAAATTTTTTAGCTCAGGTGCGCATTTATTCAATATAATAATGGTATATATATATCTCCACCACTAATTTTTTGGGGTCAAAATTGGAGATAATGCCCAGTGCCAATGATGTTCTTTTATTTTATTTCAAAAAGGGCCTCAGTTCTTATAAAAGGGAAGTCTTTATGGTTACAGAAAAAATATTTCGAGCGTTGAAGAAAAATGAATTTTTTTGAGCAAATCATTCATTTTGTCGGTAGAGGAGGTCAAGACCCAAACTGGTTGAATAAAGGAGTTATGGATCTTTTTTCTATTATTAGGACATCAATTTGCAAAGCCGCCAAAAATCTTTGAGCCAAATTTGAAAAAATAATACAATTTCATCCGAGCAGCAAATATTGACTTATGATTCGAATAAACACGCTCATTACTCGTTACGGGCGGAGGCAAAGAGACGTCTATTGCAGTCCGACATGTCGCTACGAATGAGAAGAAAGACAGTGATTCCTATGGGCAATGATTAAAAAATAAATGAGCATTCATAACATTCAAGGAATTTTAGCGATTTGACCTGTAAAAAACATTTTCTCAAAGGGGATGAAAGGATTCCAATTTAACCCAGGATTAAACCTCAAATTTCAAATTATTATTTAAAGTGTAAAGACCTCAATATTAGGGGACATAAACGGATATCACTGAAAGATTAAATATTCGTAATAATTATGAAAAGGTTTTTTTATTTGGGAGGTCAATTTTTATTTTTCCCAAATGAAGTTTGAAGGAAATGTTGACAGATAAACAGCATGATTTTCAATTTGAAAAGGGCAGATTTTTTTGTTTCAAATAAAATGATTTGGGGGAATAGGTAAAACAAGAAATAAAAAGATAGAAAAATAATGATCCATTTAAAAAAAATTTAATTAACTATCTTGTGATTTAAAAGAACATTAAATTTTCAAAAATTTTGAATATTTCCGGTCAGTAAAGCATTCTCGAGCTTCTTGTGATGGGCGTTACATTTATTAACACAAATAAATGAGCAAACGGATGGGGGATTTAAATTTAAAAAATATAAAAGAAAACATGCTATCAATGTTTTCAGTCTTGATGGATGGAAGCGATATTGCTAAGATAGCTTATGGCATTGAGGAGAGATTTCATATGAGCATGTACATAAATGGTTCAAGATTGAGAGACAACTCTTGAATTTTTTTTTTGACAATTTTAAGTATTGAGCAATTCCAACCAAATTTAAGGGCATGGAGCGTACCGTTATTTCACAAAACGTGGCTATATAATAAAATTCTTTAATAAATATGAAAAGAATATGAAAAAAAACAAGGAAATGCAAATAATGAGAAAGAAATCATTATTTGAAGAAAATATGAAAAAAATGAATTAATTTTGAATTGATACATTTGCTTTTGATAAAAAGCAAAATTAAATATATAATATTATATATTATATATTTCAAGATATATATATTTTAAATAAAGGGAAATAATTAAAAATAAGAAAATGTCTATATTGTAAATTTATTCTTCAAATTAAAAAGAATATTTTTATATATAAAAATTTAGAAAATTCATTTTTAAAAATAATGAACCATAGAAATAGTTATTTTATTAGATAAAGTATTAAATATAAAAAAAATTTAAATATTTTCATTTTTGTTTACAATTTTCTGTTGTTAAATTTATTAGAAAAAAAAAAAAACAAAAACTGAAATTATTTTTTTTTTTTTGGCCAAAAACTTAACATAAATTTGTTTCAATTTACGAAAAAATTAATTTTTTTAAAAAAAAAAAAAAAAAACTATTTACAAAATATTTAAAACAACTTAATTAAAGAAAATAATTTAGTAAATATAATAAAATTTTAAAAATTTAAAGATGCTTTGAAAAACATAAAAAGAAGATATAACTAAAAAAAAAAATTCCAAAAAAAAAAAAAAAATATTTTTATTTTTTTTTAAAGAAATTAAAAATAAAAAATATAAATTTTAAAAGAATATTTTGCATAATCAAAAAACCAAGAAAAAACTTTTAAACATATTTAAATAAAATTTTTTATTTATAAATATTGTGTTTTTAATGAAAATATGCATTTTACAAAATGAGAATTTAGTTTAAATAAAAGATTTTAATAATGTTTTGAAAAAATGGATTTATTTAAAATCAATAAAAAAAATGAATTTAACAAACTTGGAAAAAAAAAAAATAAAAATAAATTAGGTCAAAAATTTATATTTATCTTTAAATATGAGTGCAGAAGATTATTTTAAATTTAGTATTCATTTTAAACAGGAGAAAAAATTTTAAAAAAACATAAAAAAAAAAGTGTATAGATGAGAAAAAAAAAAAAGAGATAAAATCAAGTATCTGAAGAAAATTATATAAGAAAAAAAATACAATTGACAAAAAGAATTGTTTAACAAAAAAATTAACACGCAATAAAATTTTTTTAAAAAAAACGAATTAAAAAGAAAAAAAAGAAAAAAAATTTATATCTTTTATTTAACATTTTTGAATTAATAAAATAAGAACAAATGGAATTTAAAAAAATTTTAAAATTTTAAAATTGAAAATATTAAAAAATTAAACAAAAAATAAAATTTTAAAAATTTTAGAATTTTTTAAATAAAAATGAAATGGGTCATATAAATAGAATTGGAAAAAAAAAAAATTTACCGCAAAATTCTATTTATGAAAAAAAAAATCTAGAAAATAGTACTTATTTAATATATAATTATAAAATTAAAACAATAAAAAATATATATATTTATATATTATATATCATTTGTAAGATTCTTTCATTAAATAACCTGGAACATCCATTTTCAAAATTTTTTTAATAAAAATCAATTTTTTTTTTATTATTTGTCTATAATAAATATAAAAAAATATATATTAAAAATATTTTTTTTTTGACAATAAAATTTATAAATATTAATATAAAATAAATATATATATAATATTTTTACAAAATAACACATAAATAACACACATTTAAATATAATATATTATAATTTAGAATTATATATATATAATCAATAAAGAGGTTTTATATTTACAATTTATATATATATATGTGTGTTTATGTCCATGATTTATAAAGAAAAAAAAAAAAAAATTTTTTTTTTTATTGTTGAAATCAAAAAAAAAATGTTATTTTTGTTTGTCTGTTATTTTTAAAAAAATCATAAAATATCCATTAAAAAAAAAAAATATAAAAATTATATTATATATATATATATATATATATATATATATATATATATATATATATATATATATATATAAAAAAAAGCAAATTGACATAAAAATGAATTTATTGAAAATTGAAAAAATTTTAAAAAATCTTTATAACTAAACATAAAAAATTTATATACACAAAAAAAAAATTTATTTAAAAATCAAATAAGTATATTTATCGCAGCGGAAAAAAATGAATTTGAAAATTTTTTTATTTTACAATAATAAATTCAATTTAAAAAAAATATTCATTATTTGTATTTCATAGATAATCTAGAAATCTGATTATTTGAAATAATTTATCAGCGATTCATTTAAAAAATATAAATTCAAAAAAAAATTATCAATTGGTTGAAAAATTTATTGTATTCTTATTTAATATCATATAATAAAAGAACCAGTGGTATGTTCATTCGGTATTTATTTTTATTTTTTGACGTTTGATTAAAAAATTTTTTGTTTTTTATTGAATATAATTTTAAACTTTATGTTTTAAAATTTTGTTCCAAATAAATAAACATGGCGTCATTTTTAAATTTCGTTGCACAAATATAATATATAAATAATTAAATTTTTAAAATGAATTTAAAAAAACAAAATTATGAGAATTTCTTTTAAATTTTATGATAGGAAATTAATTTTTAGCTTGATAAATAATTAAAATTAATGTATTCAAATTTATACAACAGGGATCATTTTCATTCATATATCTTGTTTTTTCCAAATGCGGTTTTATTATCGTTGAAGCAATTTGATGTTTTAATGTATTTTTGACGATTTTAAATTAAATTGTTTTTTAATTTTGAATAGGAATATGAAAATTCATATTTATGAAGTTATAGAACTCGGTCTGTTTGCTAAATAATAAAATAAAATAAAAAAGAGGATTCAAATCTTATATATGGTTAATATAACATATATATATATATATATATATATATATATATGAATTGAATAAATTTAAATATAGTGAATAATATTTATTTTAAAAATTTTTTCTATTACTCCACAAGTAAAGAATATAAAAAAAAGCACCAAAACAATAGCCACACGATGCAATAAGGAATAAAAAAATATATATATAATAGTTATAGATGATGAATAAATTAAATCAAATTTGGTTTATTTTAAAAGCCAAACATAATTGCCAGTTTATGCAACTATATATTAAAGTTTTTAAAATTTTCTTTTATAACAGAATTTATTTAGATAAGACCAGTCTTTTTTTATTTCAATATGAAAAATTTGTTTTAAAAACAAACGAAATTAAAATCAAAAACTATTTCAATTAAAATTGAATTACTGACAATGATAATTGTTTTGATTAAGAAAGCCATCATTTTTAGCTCAGGAACATTAAAAAAATTTTCAAGCGAAATCAACATCAAAAGTCATTTTATAAATCATTATTATTGGTCAATGATTTATAGAATAAAGAAAGATGGGATATTTGGTGTTTTTTAACAATGGGAATCTTTGACGGTGCAGAAGGCATGCAAAAATCATAGGCATTTATTTACTATAGAAACTAAGCAAAATAATAGATAAAATGACACAGGACTCTACAGGGACGACGGTCTCATAATCTTAAGAAACTGTAACAAACAAAACACAGACAAAACTAGAAAAGCAATAATAAAGATTTTTAAAAATAATGGATTCGAAAAGATATAAAAAATAACCTAAACGAAGTAGATTTTCTAGATGTTACCTTCAACCTAAGAAAAGGCACATATAAACCATACAGAAAACTAAATGATAAACCATATATATATATATACATATCTTATATACCATCCGCCTTCTATAATCAAACAGATACCAAAATCGATTAACCGCAGGATTTTCCAAAAACAATTCCTCCAATGAATCCATATTTAACAAAGCTAAGAAAGACTATGAAACAGCCCTAAAAAGATAGCGGATTCCCGGCAACACTCACATACTCACCACAGAACACAAAAAAAGGCCAACAGGAAAAGAAATATCATATGGTTCAACCCACCGTACAACAAAAACGTAAAAACAAACGTAGGAAAAAATATTCTTCAAACTCTTACACAAACACTTCCCAGAATCAAGCACCTTACACAAGATATTCAACAAAAAACACAGTAAAAAATCAGTTACAGTTGCACCGAGAACATGGCACAAATAAAAAAAAAAAAGCACAACAGGAAAATTATCAACAAACCACACGAACAAATTAAACCCACGTGCAACTGCAGAATAAAGAACGAATGTCCCTTAAACGGAAATTGTTTACAAAACAACGTAATATACCAAGCCACGATAAAATCAAAAGATAATGAAAAAAAAAAGTATACATAGGAGTAACTGAAGGACCCTGGAAAAAAAAAAAATTATACACACAAAACATCTTTCACAAATAGTAAATATGCGAACAGTACAATGCTTTCTAAGTATATCTGGGAAATTAAAAAACAAAACGCACATCACACCAAAAAATATCTTGGAAAATAAGAAAAAGATCATCAGCCTACAACAACCAATCAAAAACTTGCAAACTTTGCTTGGAGGAAAAAATAACTATCATTATTTTCCCAGACCAAAATAAATTATTAAATAAAAAGATCCGAGCTCATCTCAAAATGCAGGCATGAAAATAAATTTTTACTACGTAACCTAAAAAAAAAAAAAACGGAAAAAAAAAAAAAAAAAAAAAAAAACAATAATAAAAAAAAAAAAATAAAATAAATAAATACTATATTAAATAAAGACACCTAAAAAGAAAAACCGAAAAAAGAAAATAAAAAAATAAAAAATAAATTGACCTAAATTCATCCAAGTAAATAAAAAGACAAACCAATCCCAAATTAAAAACTGTTGTTTAAGGTCAAAAAAAAAAAAAAAAATAATAGTTAGAATGAACTACAACAACCAACCCCAAAATTGAACAAATAGCTTTAATTAAATTCTCAAACCAAAACAAAACTGTTAAATAAACAAATATAAACAAATTTTTTACTACGTTAATAATAAATAAATAAAAAAATAAAAAAAAAAAAATAAAAACAAGCAATATAATTTGACCCAAATAAATAAACAAAAACGACTTAAAAAAAATAACCGCCATAATAGAATACCCACAATGCACCACTAACCCGTATATATATAAATAGCCGAGAAAAAAATAACAGCATATGTGGCCTGACGATTGCATATAGCATGAAACAGACTGTCGCCTCTAAGTGTTGACTTCTATGTTCACTTTTATATTTACACACGCTCTATCTCTGATATTGAGCACTTTATTCCATAAATATAGCACACCTTAAGACTATATTTTTTATATATATATATATATATATATATATATATATATATATATATATATATAAATATATATATATTTTCACGAGACATTCACATTTATTAAATATTTATACACAAATTTAAATCTTTAAATATCATTTATAAACATATATAAATATAAATATATATATATAAATATATATGTATATAAATACATATGTCATATATATAAATATATGTAATATATATATTTATATATATATGATATATATGACGGACGACCATAATATATATATATTGTCTGCACATCGATTTGTTTGCGTTAGTACGCTGACAAACAACAGTTTTATATTGCATTTATATAAAATATATAACCAATACACGCATATATACATAAACCAAAAATAAAAAAAAAAATAATCATATTTATAATATATCATATATAAAATATTATATATATACAAATATCATATCTATCCAACCAAATATATATTGCTCTATCTCTGATATTCTACTTTTTTTTTAGAGAAAAGTAAGATTGCATATATATATAAATAATTATATATATATATTATAAAAACTTATAATTTAACACAAAAATATATTATATATATATATAAATATCTATTTATTTATCTAATGTTTTACTATATATATATATATATATATATATATATATATATATAAATATATATATATATATAATAAAAAAAAAGTATATTTATATATATATATATATATATAAATAAAAAATAAAATGAATATATATATATATATATATATATATATATATATTTTTTTTAATTTATTATAATGATGAATTGTTATATTTTTATAAAAAATGAAAAATATATATATATATATATATAATATATATACAGACCATTATATAGTTTATATATATATTTATATAAATATCCTTTATATATATATATATATATATATATATATATATATACTCTGAAAAAAAAAAAAAAATAATACAGTGGATATATATTATTACGGAAAATTGAGGAATCGTGACATTTATTCGAAAATGAAATAAAAATCCATTATATAAATTTATATATTAAACCAAATGATTTTTTAATTATATATTTATTCTTAATGGACTTCTAATGAGTAATAGAAAAATTTCAAAAAAGGAGAATGGCAACCTCTGAATTCAAAAACCTTTCGTAAAATACATCTAATATTAATCTGAAAAAATTTTTGAATTATTCACCAAAAAATCAAAAAAAATGTTTTGCTTGTCGTCGGGCAAGGAAAATAATTTGATATGCAATATAGAACCCAGTAAAATAATTGAATTTGACCAGATATAAATATATTTATTTTTTTTTTTTTTTAAATTATTTCAAAAAATTCAAACCTTTTTTTAATTTTCTATTTTACTAATAAATATAATATTTTTTTTAAATATAGGTTATATATTTAAATCGATTTCGTACAAAAAAATTGTTTTTATAAACAAAAAAAAACAATATTGAAAATTCTTTCATAAATAAAATAAAAAAAAAATTGAGATGGATCATTTCTAAAATATATATTTAAGTAAAATGATGATCCATTTTTAAATAAAAATTTTTTTTAAATAAACAATTATTACTTTTGATCTTTTGATGGATCTATAAAATATATTAATATTCTGTAATTTAAATATTAAATAAAATTTGATGAGTTTATGGAAAATACGGATTTCATCTTTTTATTCTTATATTTTAAAAAATGAATCAAAAAACATTAAAAATATAATCTTGAAGAAAATTATTTATATGTTATGTCGTTAGCTGAATAAATAAACGTTTTTTTCCATAAATTCTTACTGACAATAATGAAAAAAAAGATTGTTTTTGAATTTCCCTTGACTGAAAATCTGGAAAGAAGAAACTCAATAATTTTTTTTCAAAATATTAGTAACTCATTATTTGAAAATAAAAAATACAATTTAAGATATATTAATGGGATTAAACAAGTATTGCACACACACACACACACACACACACAGACATACACATTCAAAAACACATATATATATATATATTATATATATATATATATATATATATATATATATTTTATATATATATAAAAATATTATATATATAAGAAAAACATATTGATTTTTGAGAATAAAAAAAATAAAGATTTAGAAAAATATGAAATAATCATTTTTATTTTTTTTCATATTTGAGATATTTTATATATATACAAATATATTTATATAAATATATATATAGGGAGATAGATTATAGACAATATATATATGATTCATAATATATATATATATATTTATATATTATTTATATATATATATACTGATATATATATATATATATATATAATATATATATATATATTTTTTATATATAAATAGATTTTTTGTTTTGGAATCAACTCTTTAATTTCACAAAGAAATTTTTTTATTTCATTTTATTTCCTATGCAGGAAAAAAATCTTATAAAAATAAATTTAGAAAATGCCAATTTGAAATATCTAAATTCATAGCCATATATATATTAAAACATTTTAAAATAGTTTGAATATAATCTTTTGTGTAAATTTTAAATTTAAATTTTATAATAAACGTAAAATTTTAAAATTAGATCCATCGTTACAATCACTTTTTTGAGATTTTTTTGATTTTCATAGGAAAAGAAAAAAATTTTATAGATTTTGAATTTTTTTTAAAATGATTTGAAAAGACAAATTTCAAATTCTAAATTTAAGATAAAGAATTTATTCTTAGCCATTCTTAAAAATATATAAATTTTGTTATTGTTTTTTAAACATTTTTAAATTCCATTGTTTTTTAATTATTTTATTTTATCCATAATTTAATTTAATTGAACACATTAATATTTTCAATTTTAATTATTTGGTTTAATTTATTTATTTCAAAATTTAAATATTATCATTATTTATCTTATTAGATATATTTGATTTTTTTAGGTATTTTAAATAATCTTGCAAAATAAAT
The DNA here is from genome assembly GCA_903632075.3 of Acanthosepion pharaonis. Taxonomy (NCBI): domain Eukaryota; kingdom Metazoa; phylum Mollusca; class Cephalopoda; order Sepiida; family Sepiidae; genus Acanthosepion; species Acanthosepion pharaonis. Next base: position 382,387 of record CAHIKZ030001885.1, read on the forward strand.
TTCAATAATATTAATTAACATCATTTAAAGTTTTATCTCATATATATTCTTTCTTACCACTTTATTGTTTAAATTTATCATTCTTATATATAGATCAATATCTTATTTTTATTTTATCATTATAAATTTATTTATATAAAAAAGAAAATATTCTCAGACTATTTTGATTACTTTTGAATCTTCCTGAGAAAGAAAAAAGATCCTTCCTTAATTGCCCTTTCTTTTTTCTTTTATTTCTTTTTTATTTAAAATACAAAAAATGGTTTTATATTAAAGTATCCTCATATATTTCGAATTTTTTTTTCTTAAATTTCTTTTTCTTTTTTTTTAATTTATATGTCACATTTATTTATATATATATCTTATTTCTAAAATAATTGAGTAAAAATTAATACAAAATGATAATTTTTTAGAATTTTAATTTTTTGCAAAATTTTTTCATATTATTTTTTAATGAAATATATGATTTTCATTTTAAAATTTTTTCTTTTAAATAATTTATTTCAATTTTTCTATATATAAAATTATATTATATATATATTCTTATCGTTATATTCTTTTTCTTTTTTGTGAATTTGTATTTGATATATATATATACTTTTTCTTTTCTCATATTTTCGTCATTTATAGATACATAAAAGATAGATTTTCTTTCTTAATTTGTTTCTTTGAAAAATGAGAAACACATCAAACGCAACGGAAAAGTTTTACATGATTTTAATCAGACATTTTTTTTGATCGGTGGTTTATATTTAATTAAACTGAAATATATATATAAATTATTATATGTCTCGGCGCATTTGAATAAATAGTTGAAACAAATAGATAGTTGAATTAATAAATGAACGAATACACGAAATAATGATTTTCTCTTTTTTTAAAACAAATTGAGTGTAGTGGAATTGCAAAAATTTTGTCGAAAAAAAAAAGAATTTCTTGACAATTTTTAAAGCCAAAATATAATTAATTTAGATAGAAAACTGAGATCCCACTCAACAAAATACGGCAGAATTATTTTTCACATTGATATTTTTATATAAAATTTTGTAAAAATATTTTTTATGATTCTGATTAATATTGATGAAGAATTTTCCCTTCAGATTTAAAGAGCGATTAACTCGAAATTTGAATACTCAGTATATGGAAAGGCAGATAAGAGAAAATATGAATGTTTGAAGACAATTAACTTCTAAAAAATATTAAGAATTACAGTTAATATACTTTGGAAAAAAATCTGTATATATTCCTGTTTGAATTATATTGTTATTAAATAAAAAATTTTTCGATTTCCTTAAATATTTTTATTATTTAAAACTTGACAAAACTATCAAAAATGTTTAAAAGCATGGAACCCTCTTTAAAAAAAAAATGATTTTTAACAAAAATTATTGGAATTTATTTTAAAAAAAAAATAATTACCTGTCTTAAATTTTTAAATTTTTAGATAAATCAATAAAAAACTTTCGGCATCAAAATAGCCCATTATGGTTGGTATTATTAAAATTTTTAATCAATTGTACTGCGTTCACACCGAATATGATATCTCAAATCTGCATGAAATTGCTTATGCCATTTATTATCTGATTTCCTACGAACGACTATCATTGAAAATGAAATTTTAGAAAATGTAATAAGTTTTCATCTGTTCCATAACTTTAAACAAAATTCTGATTTATATTTTTTTTTTTAATGAGAGGGATTGCAACCTTAGATAAGTTCGATTCCAATCGATGTTTATATTTATTTTCTAGAAAATTATCCTTTGAAATTAAATATAAAATGGGTTTGCAGTTAATTATAAAAAATTAAAGAAGAAATTTAAGAAATTTTAATTTCAAACAGTAACAAACAAAAACAAAAAAAAGTTTTATTGTTGACGAAAATGTAATGCGGTTAGAAATCGAAAATCGATCTTTAAAATAAGGAATAATTTTAATGAGACACTTGATTTTGCTTACAGTGTGCGGAAGGTTAAAATAGTCAGTTCAATTTTTTTTGATTTTGAGAGTAAAAGATCAATCATCCATGTGGTCATTTACGCAATTTTGATTTAAACGAATTTTAGTATCTTTTTCATTTTGGAAAAAAAAAAATTGACAAGATTTATGTATTGAAAAAATTGATACCATTGCATTATTTGAGATGGTTTAAATTAAAATATTGGCAATACATATTTCATTCGAAACGATACATGAAAAATATATATATATGCAAAACTTATATATATTAAAGTTTATACCTTTAGGATATAAATAATATTTAATTCTCGGTCATCAGTGCTTCAAATTTCTTTTGTGTTCTTCACAATGGTTGTATGAAAACATTGATTATTAATTATTAAGGGAATCAGACAAAGCTTGGGACCAATTTTAACACACTGAATTGACTCCTGGTTAAACAGAGAAGGCCCATCCGATAAGCAATACCACACTAATTTTAATTTTGTTTAGGCAATGAAATGTTTTGAATTAAATCCTGAATATTTCAAAATATAATTTAACAATTATTCAAAAAATTACGTTAAAAAAGAAATGAATTAGATTTTATGATCCTACAAAAATAATTTTAAAAAATGAAATATGTTTTATCATTTTAAAAAAATGAAATATGTTTTTATCATAATTGTCAAAAATTAGATGAATCTATGTTTATATTTAATTTTACAGATGAATATGTTTTTTATCATAATTTTACAGATGAATATGTTTTTTATCATAATTTTACAGATGAATATGTTCTTATCATAATTTTTATAGATGAATTATGTTTTATATATAAATTTATCAATTTAATATATATTTATGAATAATAATATTATATATGTGACGTCGTCCCCGGTCGCAGCGTCGACTGTGTCGTTCGATCCCGTTCGCGGCGCCAATTGTGACGTCACGCGGCTCCCAAGGACGTTCTGATATCCTGGTCACGGACAGCACCAGTTGTGACGTCTTCCGCCGCGGCGTCAGCTGTTTCTCGTCCTGTGCTCCGTGGGGTGTCGCTGCTCCAAACGTGACGTTCTAACCTTTTTGGTGATTCGGGTGGGAATTGGTTAGATTGATACCAGCCTCGTCGTTCCCAACCGCTTCCAACGCCTGGTTACCAGGGTAACTGCACTGATCTCCAGTCTGCCTACCCACGTTGTGAATTGATCTTAGACAGACGAGATCAAACAGGGGTTGGGGCCGTAATGCAAGTTGAGTTCAACGGGGGTGATAACACACAAATATGTATAAAAGAAAATAAAATAAAAACTCACAAGGTCCAACGTATCAAAGAAAAAAGGTAACAAACTTTTTATGTCTATTTGTTCGGTACATAGGACTATGTCTACCTCCCGACCCGTTCTGTGGATTGTGGCACGACGTTTTTTACTAGGCAAATTTTAAGGCTTCAAGTTGTCTGCTCTCTAAGAAATTTGTGTTTCGGTGTGTCTTTGGACGAAAGTCGAAAAAAAACTTATTTCTGTGGTCTGATTCTAAGTCGCTCTTCAAACTAATTGTTCTTGGTTGAAGAAGAGTCCAGAATTGTGCGTGAATCTTGGTCAGCTATCTTGAGGCGGTTTCAACACTGGGCGCTCATCTCTGCTTGTCGTCCGGGGGAATCTTTCGCCGAGTCCGTCCAAACTCTTCTTCTCTTCAGAGTCTGAATTACGAACACTCATCTCCGCCGTCGGTGCGCGAATTAACTTCTTCTCTTCGGCTTGGGTCTGGATCATCTCTGCCGTCGGTGCGCAAACGGGCCAAACGAACTGGCACTCATCGCAAAGGGCGAACGAACTTGGCCCGCCGTCCTGGGTCAAAACGAACCTGCCGTCCGCGGCGCAAACTGATTTCTGTCTGTTGGGGTTTTTATTGACGCCGTCAAAACTGGGGTGGGTCTGTCGGCGCCAGGGGTTCTTCGATAATTCTAAATACGTATCCACCCTTCTTATTTCTGGTTAGGGATTTTCCACTCTTTTCCATTTTTGGTAACTCTTTTCTCACTCCCACTTTCTCACCATGCTTCTGAGGGCGTGAACTGCCCTTCCCCACTTCTTCGTAGCGGCTTCTCACACTTACACTCTGGACAGGGGCGTCGACCGATTTTCTTCGTGCGTCACGTGACCGCTCTCGGCCAATGAGGTCCTGGTCGGGTATCTTTCCTCCTCCTTCGTGCGTCACGTGATCCATTTAGCCAATGACGTCTTTAGTCGGGCGTGAACAATCCGTGGCTTTGTTTTGGGAAAAAAACACCTTGCTTAAAAAAAAAAAAAAAATTAATTTAAATCGCCGTTATCATGAGCGGATGAGATGACAACTCTTTTTTTTAACACGTGGTATTTGTCATTTATCGCAGTTTATCGGATTAATTGGATATGATCTAAGAAAGGAATTTCTCAGTTTGTCAGCCAATTTGGCGTTTTCGTGAAGAAATAAAAATATTTCATTTTTTCCTTCGGCTCGAAGGTTGATAACAAAATTTCTTTATTATCTCAAAAAGTTTATTCTGTCAAAAAAAAACAGCCAGTGAAACTGTCTTGTTTTGGGATTTTTGGTTTTTTCATATCCTAGATACACTTCCCCTTTTACTTAGGCCTGTTTTTCATTCAATTATCAAAATAACGTTCAACAATTGATTTTTTCATTGGGTGACATCCATTGATAACTAATTCCTTTTTTTCTTCGGAAACCAATTGATAACAAACTTCCATTTGACTCAGATTTTCGACATTTGATATCTTGAAAAATAAACCTTTTCTTTCTGTTTCTGTCTCTTAAGCCGTGTGTGTGTGTTCGCCTATGACCCGTTTTCGTATTACTTTTTTTTTTCTTTTTCGTTTTTTTTCTCTTTCTTTCTCCCAGATCGGTTGAATGTAAAAAAAAAATTATTATTTAAAACCTAAAATATATTTTTCGGCCTTAAATAATTATCAAATGGTTGATAAACCGTAAAAAAACAAATCATATATCTATAAATATATCTTTCAAATCGTCAGGATGCATGGTGCCACAAATGAATATGTTATTTTTATCAAAATTTTATAGATAAATTTATAATTTTTAAATCGTATAAATTTTACATATGAAATAATTTTTTTTATTATAATTTTACAGATGAATATATGTTTTATCATAATTTAACAGATCAATATATATTTTATATCATAATTTTATGGATGAATATATGTTTTTTTATCATAACTTTACACATGAATATATTTTTTTTATATAATTTAAGAGATAAATATATGTTTTTTATCATAATTTTACAGATGAATATGTATTTTTTTTATCATAATTTAACAGATGATTATGTATTTTTTATCATAACTTTACAGATGAATATAAAATTTTTTATAAATTAAATAATAGATAAATATATTTTTTATCATATATTTCCGAAGATGAATATGTGTTTTAAATTTTTCATAATTTAATAGAATTTAATGGACATGTTTTTTATTATAATTTTACAGATAAATATGTTTTTCAAAGCATTATTTAGTTGCTAGTTTTCAAAATGCCATAAAACAGATTAGAACATCGGAGATTCAAACAAAATCACACAGGAAACACTGCAAGGATAAAGCGGTTGAAATATATTAAATTGAGTAGGGTATGTTTGAAAATGAAATGAAATTTTGTTTTTTGAAAAATAATATTTAAATTTTGAATTTAAATTTTTATTGAAAGAAATTTTTATAAACAAAATTTTTATTAATTCATTATTTATTATTTTTTTTTTTGTAAATTCTAAATGGACAGTTTATTTCGTATTTTTAAGCTGTGTTCAGTTTTAGTTAATAAAAATATGCAATCGATGATTGAACAAAGATTTATATCAGAGATAGAATTGTGTAAGAATCAAAAAGAACTAGAAAAACCCAATGTTGTAAATTCTTTGAAAAAAAAAGAAGTGAGAAAATTTCCCATTGTGCAATAAAACAATTTCAACTGGTCACATAATGAATATGATAATCTCTCAAAAAATATGAAGAATAAAATGAATATTATAATATTATATTGCAGAACAAAAAAGCGGTTAAAAAAGAATGGGATGGAGAATTTAGTATGTAGACATCGTTAAGAAAATGATAACGAATAAACGAGAAACAGAAGTGAATACTAATCACAAATTTATATAATAAAAAATAAAAGAAGATGATGAATAGGAAGGAGAAATAGAAAATGAAAAGATGATAAAAGAAGAAGGAAAAGGCAGAGATGAAATGTCATATTACTATTATTACTAATAACATATAATACTAATTTTATTTTAATAATTAATAAAAAACTATTTATTAATTTTTAATCTTTTAAAAGATTTGAAAACTATTAATATATAAAGATTTGAAATAGAAAAAAAAAAAAATTAATAAATTAAACCAAGAATAATATTTATTTAGGAGGTGCGTTTGAATGATAAAAGAGAAACGTATATTGGTCATCTTGAAGAAAATTTATGGAAATGCTGGAGCCAAACATGGGATGTAATATAAAAATATGTCTTGATGAGGATTACAGTCCATCATAAAGAAATTTGTCCATGCTTAACGCTTTTTGATGTTAATGGAATTAAAAAAATGAAAAATGAAATGTTAAAAAAAACACAACTAATATTTATAATAAACGTTGGGACTGGTAATAATGTGACAATAACAGAAATCGAAACAGAAAATAATAATAATTTATAATAATAACATTATAATAATAATGATAATTAAGAAGATAATTATATTGAATAGGATTGGAGAAAGAATATTTAAAAAGAAGATAAACCAGGATAAAGAAGAAGGAAAAGGCAGAGGAGGAAAATAATAATAATAATAATAATAATAATAAATAATGGGAAGAAGAAGATTATGGTGAATAAGATGGAGAAATAGAAAAATGAAAAAGATGAGGATAAAGAAGAAGGAAAAGGCAAAATAATAAATTAATAATAATAATAATAATAATAATAATAATAATAATAATTTAATGAAGAAGAAGATTCTTTTGAATAGGATGGAGAATCCAAAATGAAGAAGATGAGGATAAAGAAGAAGGAAAATCCAAGAGGGAATAATTTAATAATAATAATAATAACGTTAATATATAATAATAATATGGGAAGAAGAAGATGATTTGAATAGGATGGAGAATATTTTAAAAATGAAGAAGATGAGGATAAGGGAAGAAGGAAAAGGCAGAGAGGAATAATTGAACGTAATTTTAATGTTATTTGTGTGCCTTAATAATAATAATGGAAGAAGAAGATGATGGTGAATAAAGATGGAGAATAGAAAAATGAAGAATCACAAGGATAAAGAAGAAGGAAAAGGCAGAGGGAAATAGTAATAATATGATAATAAAGGATAATAATAATTAATAATAGGAAGGAGAAGATGATGGTAAATTCCCTTTAAGTTTGAAAAATTGAGGATAAAGGAGGGAAAGGTCAGAAAATAATAATAATAATAATAATAATAAAATATAATTTACAGTTTAAACCATAAATTTTAAGGCTATCAATGGTTTCACATAAAAATTTTTTTTTGCAACCTATAATTTATATCACTGCTTTAATTTTTAATCAATCAACATATCTATTAGGCTTGAAGAAAACATTCAAATTTTCATCTATTTATTTATATATATTTACTTTATATGAAAAGAAAAAAAAATAAGAACGAATTCTCTCGAAAGTGGTTCAAATGATTTTTGTCTTATTTTTTTTTTTGTTTTTAAAATTTTTTCTAATCATTTGATCGTTGTCACGATAAACTATGCGAACGGACAAGGTTCAGACGATTTACAAATTGCTAACGTTATTTTCTTTTTTGTTTTTTCTTTTTGTTTTCTCAGCATCTTAATGATAAAATTTTTTTTATTTAAAGATTTGATAAAACCAATAAGGTTTTGTGTTCTGTATTTTCAAAGGCCATTTTTATTTTATTTTTTTTTTTACATCTTTTAGAAATACATGTTGATGTCGTAGACTTGTTTGTTTCACGTGTAATGAGAGATTAAATACGATAAACAAAGAAGAAAATATATACAAAGAGACTCGAACGATTTTCGCGGGAAAACATGAAATCTACGCAATAGCTGTAATGCAGATGAGAGATAATGGCGCCAGTTTTTTTTTTTTTTTTTTTAACCAACAGACGGTTCGATGACATCACGAGATTCTTTAATTCGATTTGAAGGATAAAAGGCAATCATCAATCTCAATAGAAAATCTTCTTATTTAAATTTTATAATTACAAGAATTCTTGGGATAGTCGAGTCATTTCACGTTCCTCTCTTAAAATCAATTTTTTTATTTTAAAGAATTGTAAACTATCTAGACTAAACCCAAGAACTAAAAAGAGAAAAATTCTTAGTTTTAAAATTCTAGCTAAGGGGAAGAAAGCTATTTGTGCCTGAAATTCCAGCTTATTTTCTGAGAAGGAACATCTTCGGCAGGGATTTGTTATTTGCTGGAAATCGTTATAATAAAAATATTTAACATTGACGAACCCGCAAATAAAATGAGTTTTATATTTTCATCCTCCTTTTTTCTTTTTTAAATCTTCCATGAACACTAATTTTTGGATTTTTTTTTTTCCAAACTGTTTTATTTTTTAAATATTTTTCAAACATTCTTAAATTTTGTAGAAACTGATATTTACAATTTTTCATTCAAAATTTTTTACAGGCATTAGAATATTTTTTTTTTTCTCTTGAAAGAATCTTGTAAAAAAAATTTTCCATTCTATTTTTTCTCTTTTTTCTAATCTTTAAATAAATTTTAATTTCTTTATTAAAATTCCTTCATTTATGACAATGTTTTCTTGAATTTAAAAAATCTAAAAATCTCTTAAATGCATTTCAAATTTGAATTAAAAAATCCCAAAAGGATCTTTTTAAATCAAATCGTCAACTATTTAAGATCGCTCATATTTCTTTCTATTAAAATCATTTTTGTCTAAATTTATCTTTATATAAATATATATATAATATTGATTCCAAAAAAATCAATAAATTTTATTTACAGAATTCTTCAAATATTTAAAATTCCTTCAAATTAACTATCTTTTTTTTTTCTTTTTTTCAAAATTTTCTCAACATTTTTTAATTCAGTCTTGGAACAATTAAATTGTCTTCTCTTTAATTTTTCTTTTATGGTTAAATTCTCTTTTTCGAATTCTTTCTTGGTTACAATATTTTTTAAACTCTATATTATGAAAAATAAAATCCTCGACTTTTTTTTTTTTCATTAAATATCTTCAAATTAATTTCCCAAGGTTTATGGAAAAAAATTGAACTTTTTATTTTTTTTTTTTTTTTTTTTTAATTTTTAGATTTTATTTCTTTCTTTTTTTGAAAATATTATTTGTTGGAATTTTTTATAAAATTCGATTTTGAAAATTCTCAATATCTTCTTTGGGTTTAAACGTTTTTCAAAAAATGAAGAGGAAAAAAAACGGTTTTGAACAACTCTTCCTTTTTTTTAAACTTTTTTTTTCTCTTATTTTTAATCATTTCCGGAAACTTTCTTTCTCTTCTTTTCCTTTCCTCTTTTTTTAAAAATTCCTTTTTCATTTTATGATCTTTCTAAACTTTTTTTTTTAAAGGATAATTTAAAGAAACTTTCTTTTACATTTCTTTATTTTCTTTAAACTTTACGTCTTTACCTTTTACTTTTCTTTTTTTCGAAATTTTCCTTTCTGTTTCTTTTTCATTGAAATTTCTCTTTAGAGTTAAAAAATCTTACACTTTTGTTTTTCTTTTTCTTCATTTACTTTATTTCTTTCTTCAGAACAATATTTAAATTTTATCAAGAATTTTTTTTTCTCTCTTTTTTTTTTTTAAATTTTTTCTCCCTTTTTCTACGTGAAGAAATGAACTAGTAAAAAATTATTCTTTTACATAATCTCCAAAAGTTTTCCCATCTCTTTCAAAATATTTCTCTTTTGACCCTGCTCTCCTCCCAATATTTGTTTTGGGAACACATAATTATCTTCTAGTAAGGGTTTTCTCGCCTTACTCATTACGCATTAACTACATTCGTACTATTGTCCTAATTTCTGTTGTTGTTATCACAACGTTTCGGCCATTATGCTCTCCGGACTTCATCAGGAGTATATTGATCATGGTAACCAAAAGAGTGTTCCGAACGGGAACGTTTGTGTAATTTACGGGATTAGATTGTTTTCGTTTTACTGCCAATGCCACGGGATATTTTATCTAGTTCTTATTTTGAGCACAGCCAGATTAAAAAAAATCATATTAAACCGAGTCGAAGTATACACAATTAAAGCCCAGAGATTGAACTTGTAAAGTTACCTACAGGGGTTGAATTTCCTAAGGGTTACTCGGTTATGGACCTAATGAAGTCTGGAGGCCACAATGATGCAAATGATCTGTTAAAAAAAAAAAAACAAAAAAAAACAAAGATGCAGACAATAGTCTGAATGTAAATTTATTTTTCTTTTTGAAGTTTTCAGTTTTTTCTTTCACTCTATCCCTTTAATTTCTTTTTTAATATACTTTTTCGTTTGTTCGGGTTTCAAATTATTTTTAATTGTTTCAATTTTTTATCTCTTGTTTTTTTTTTTTTTTTTTTTTCCTTTTTCTAGTATCTTTTTTTTTTAACCAGTCTTTTCGGCAGTTTTTTTTTTCTGTCATATAATAATAAACCGTGAATAATCTTTATTCTATTTTTCTTTTCAAAACTTCAACCGCAAACATATCTTTTGATACCTTTCTTATTTGACCTTCTTTATTTTCTTTTTTTGTTCATCTTGATTTCATTCATTTGACCATACTTCACCATCAGTCGTCAGTGCGCACGCGTAACAAGACGACAAAACATACAACCAATCATCGTCCGACACCTGCAACCCCGAACCACATCACAAACCAGAGACAACTAACGCCCGAATCGAACCATAACATATGATCTACCTCCATCGCCATTTTGAAAAGCCTGGGTACCTTTCTTTTTTTTTTTTCTTTTTTTTGACATATTTACATCATTTTACCGATCGAATTCATACTTTTTTTCGCTGACAAAAACTTTTTTTATACTGCTCGAAACGAAATTTAGAGTTACAAATATATCTCAAAAAAAAAAATTTTATAAAAATGAACAAACAATTGAGGCTACTTTCAAAGTGATTTGCAGCTGGTACGAATATCGGGTAGCGATTAATGTTCTTTAAAATGTCGTTGTGGCAGCGGGGAGGGAAGCGGATGGAGTGAGCGTGGTGGAGGCTGAAGTAAAGATTAATAAAGAAAATAATAAAACTTTTCTTTTACGTTGTTAAAATTTCATAAACTGTTATTTCAGAATTTTTTCTTCTAAACAAAGGGACCTACAAAACAAATATAAAGAATTATATATTTATATATCAGACGATTATATAATTATGAGAAAAAGTCCGAGAAATTTGTTTTCCAGTTTGTAATGACTTATCTATTGCGAATGTATCAGAAAGAATTTTTTACAAGATGTAGAAGAGGGAAAAAAAGTAGGCGGTGAAAAATTGGGCAAATAGAAGAAGGTGAAGATGTTCTTCAATAAAAGTAGATATAGAAAATTTCAAAACATGGTGACAAACGTAAAAAGATGAGGCATATATGGCAAATAATAATAATAATAATAATAATAATAATAATGGGAAGAAGAAGATGATGGTGAATAGGATGGAGAAGTAGAAAAATGAAGAAGATGAGGATAAAGAAGAAGGAAAAGGCAGAGGGAATAATAATAATAATAATAATAATAATAATAATAATAATAATAATGGGAAGAAGAAGGATGGTGAATAGGATGGAGAAGTAGAAAATGAAGAAGATGAGGATAAAGAAGAAGGAAAAGGGAAGAGGGGAATAATAATAATAATAATAATAATAATAATAATAATAATAATAATGGGAAGAAGAAGATGATGGTGAATAGGATGGAGAAGTAGAAAATGAAGAAGATGAGGATAAAGAAGAAGGAAAAGGCAGAGGGGGAATAATAATAATAATAATAATAATAATAATAATAAATAATGGGAAGAAGAAGATGATGGTGAATAGGATGGAGAAGTAGAAAATGAAAAAGATGAGGATAAAGAAGATGGAAAAGGCAGAGGGGAATAATAATAATAATAATAATAATAATAATAATAATAATAATAATAATGGGAAGAAGAAGATGATGGTGAATAGGATGGAGAAGTATAAAAATGAAGAAGACGAGGATAAAAAGAAGGAAAAAGGAATAAGGGGAATAAATAATAATAATAATAATAATAATAATAATAAGAATAATAATAATAATAATGGAAGAAGAAGATGATGGTGAATAGGATGGAGAAGTAGAAAATGAAGAAGATGAGGATAAAGAAGAAGGAAAAGGCAGAAATAATAATAATAATAATAATAATAATAATAATAATAATAATAATAATGGGGAAGAAGAAGATGATGGTGAATAGGATGGAGAAGTAGAAAATGAAGAAGATGAGGATAAAGAAGAAGGAAAAGGCATAATAATAATAATAATAATAATAATAATAATAATAATAATAATGGGAAGAAGAAGATGATGGTGAATAGGATGGAGAAGTAGAAAATGAAGAAGATGAGGATAAAGAAGAAGGAAAAGGCAGAGGGAATAATAATAATAATAATAATAATAATAATAATAATAATAATAATGGGAAGAAGAAGATGATGGTGAATAGGATGGAGAAGTAGAAAATGAAGAAGATGAGGATAAAGAAGAAGGAAAAGGCAGAGGGAATAATGAATAATAATAATAATAAATAATAATAATAATAATAATAATAATAATAATGGGAAGAAGAAGATGATGGTGAATAGGATGGAGAAGTAGAAAATGAAGAAGATGAGGATAA
>CAHIKZ030001886.1:0-30000 GCA_903632075.3 Acanthosepion pharaonis
CCGACCTGTAACTAGCTTTTGGGTTCAACGTTTTGCTGATAGACATGCATTCTGTCATGAAGTTTATAACAATTCTTCGAAAAATTGTTTCTCAGACCCATTCCTTTCTCTTTATTCTATGTAGCCGGACCCTTCTGGATACAGGTAGTCAGGGCACTCCACAATTTCCTATCCTTTATAGCTAGTTGTAAAATTTGTTTGGCTACCAATTACAATCTCTCTCCTAACATCCATTTACGCACGGTCGTCAAGTAGGGGTTACGCTGGTTTCCGCTGTTTCTCCCGTCTTCATCGAAGATGATTAACCATCTTTGTTCTTCACCCGTTAAGATCCTTCCGCATCGAAACAAAAATTCATCTTTGTTGTGAGTAATTGTTTTGTCCATATGCAATAATTAATAATAATAATAATAATAATAAATCTATATATATATATATATATATATATATATATATATATATATATATATATATAGTTAAACCTAGAGCCAGACAAAACTAGCAAGGTTTCACCTAAGCAGATCGTCAGGAAAGGCCGGCCTTCCTGACGATCTCTTAAATAAAACCTTCGTAGATTTGTCTGGCACTCTAAATTTAACTAGGTCTGCTCTACTCATTGTATTGAGCATTTTATTTAGTTATTTTGGATACTCATATCGAGTTTTTTTCTTGGGGCCTTGAACTCGCATGCTGGACGATAGCTTTTGAATAACGTACATGTTCTTGGTTCTTTCTTTTTTTTTTATACCTTTTTTCCCTTTGGTATTGGCTTGTTTATTTGCAAATCAATATACCGAAGGTTTTCCGAGTGAGTATAGTTTCTTATACTTATAAGATTTTTTTTATTATTATTAATAATAATAATAATAATAATATATATATATATATATATATATATATATATATATATATATATATATATATATATATTGTTGTGGTAAAACCTCCTCCGGTAGAATGAACGTTTCTTTGCTCATAGGTAACTAACTGCGAGACTTCCTAGTAGAGAGTCGTAGGGCAGTCGATTCGGATGCAGAGACGCAGTGTTAAACTTCCGTTCGGACGTCCAGCTCTAATCTGTTTATTAGTAACACTCTTGCTTTGTATATATCTGTTATTTCAATACAGTTGTTCAATCCTACCTTCGTCTTCGTGTCTTTTTTCTGGTCCCTAAACAGGCCACAGCGTGTATATATGTGTATATATATATATATATATATATATATATATATATATATATATATATATATATATATATATATATATATATATATATATAGTGTATTGAGGCAATAGATCATTAATCAAATATATATTGTTAAATATAACAGGCAATGAATGTCTATTATGACTGATTATGAGCCGGCCTTAACTTCGCATATTTGCTTTAATTTCGGGAGAAAATAAAGACAAAAATAGTCCAACATTTAGATATTTTTTTCTATTATACTCACATGAGCCAACTTCAGAGTGATTATATGGATATTTAAAAAAAGACATTCATCATCAAAGATGATAGTCTGTTGGGGAACTGAGACGCAGTGTTAAACTCCCGTTCCGACGTACACTCTTGTTTTGTATATATGTTCTGTTATTTCAATACACTTGTTTAACCTACCTTTCATCTTCCGTGTCTGTCTTTCTGGCCCCTAAATAGGCTCCAAGAATGTGTGTGTGTGATTTTGTGTGTGTGTTCTTTCCTCTAATTTCTAGGTATACATTAATGTTTCTTCTTTATACCTAAGTTTACTTTAAAGAGAACCAAGGAAATGTGTCCGTTTGTACCGCGTTGAGAGAAACGCAATCACATTTTGCACTTATTTCTGGTGCCATTAGACTGTGTTCAAGTTTGGGAAAAAACGGTTACAGTGCATGGTTTTTCTGTAGTACTCGATTTCCAGCACCCCTGAATGTGGATTTCCCTGTCTGGTTGCCTTGTAAGAATTCATTATCCAACTTTGTCAAGACTAAATTTTCGTGACTTGAAAGAAAACAGGAAAGAGATGGGAAACGAAACGGTTGTCGAATCTGCGAGAAATGTAATTAGCGAATTTCGAACTTTTGGTATCCTAAGCCATGCGGTGGAAGTTTCTGCATCTGTGTATCTGTCTATGTGTCTGTGTGTGTGTGTGTCTGTGTATCTATTTTTGGCGGTGAGTGCGTGCCAAACATACAAGTTTGCTCCTATCGAGATGGGCTTCACAAACAGAATAAAGAACACAGAGCTGTTGAAAAGCAAATCTGCACTTGTGGACTCATATATGCACAGAAAAGGCTCCGTTTCTAATACACACACATGCACATACACACACATATTTATCCACATATAAAACACGCAAACACGTTCTCTCTAATTTAACATAAGTTTGATAACTGTAAGAGTACAGAAGGTGCTACTGAGATATTAGCTTTCCTGGAGAATAAAAAAAAACTATATTTTTTATATAGGCTATTCCAACGAAAATAAACAGTAAAAGAAAGCAAGGGAGCTGAAAGAGTGTGTTGCGTCAGAATTTTCAGTGAAAATGATCTGCTGCCTAGAAAATTAGCAGCCAATGTCCTGGCCCTTATTTGAACTTAAAGTCTGACACTTGGTAACAGTAGGTTCTGTTGTTTTTTTATTTTAAATCTTTATCCATTTACTGAAGGCATAAGTAAATATTAGTCATTTATATTCTCTCTCTCTCTCTCTATATATATATATATAGTTTTAGTCATTATCAGGGATTATTTTATTTAATGGGATCTATGGGTTGTGTGTATGTACACACAACCCATTGCCCCAATTAAAAAGTAAAAATAAAATCATCCTTGACAATGGCTAAAAGTATAGCCGAAACCGCTCGGAATTATAGAAAATTCGGACAATTTCTACACACTTTGTGTCCCAAAAAGAAAACATTTGTTTAAACACAAGAAAATTAAATAGGAATCGTAGTCCCTTGTCTGTCGTCTTTAATGAAACATGTATAAATGAAGGATTGCTGTATAAATACTCTATATATATATATATATATATATATATATATTCGGACATTTTTATGTTTATACATTCTTTTTCATAGATACAAATATTCAAGTGAATGTTCTGTTTATAATAAACAAAGTTAATACTGTTTATTATAAACAGAGCATTTACTGAAATATTTGTATTTATAAAAAAGAATGTATAAACATAATTTGTCTTAAAATAATTGTCGGACTTTGTCCATTTCATAATGTGTGACGTCATTTGTTTACATTTGGATACGCATCGAGCAGATAAATAGTACGTGAGAAAATCAAGGAAAATTATAGTTTAAAAATTTATAATCGACTTTTTAACCTTTTTCCTCTGTGAAAAAACTATAAATATGTTCCGTATAGGATACAGGTTCGATGTATTCCTCAAAGGACGCATATTTTCTATGACAATTTCTCGGAAATTCAGGCCGGTAAATGTTGTTATTATTGTTTATTATAAACAGAGCATACATAAATATTTGTATCGATAAAAAGAATGTATAAACATAAAAATGTCTTAAAATAGTTGTCGGACTTTTATTCATTTTCATAATATATATATATATTGTTTATACGTTTATAATAGGCAATTTATAATATATATGCTCTTTTTTCTAAACATTTTTAATTGATTAAAACTTTAAATGGAATAATTCAAGGAGAATTTTTTTGGTGATAAATATGCGTTCTCCGACAGGAATGTTTTTAAAGATCCTAAAAAAAGGAGATCATCTGATAAAATATACCACTCAGCTACAAAAAAGAAAAAACAAAATAGAAAAATTACTGTTTATAAGACATTTCAAATC
Organism: Acanthosepion pharaonis; assembly: GCA_903632075.3. Lineage (NCBI taxonomy): Eukaryota > Metazoa > Mollusca > Cephalopoda > Sepiida > Sepiidae > Acanthosepion > Acanthosepion pharaonis. The sequence continues at coordinate 3,813 of CAHIKZ030001886.1, forward strand.
TTAAAAGAATAAAATAAACAACGGTCATATCTGCTCACGAAAGGTACCTTAACGTAAGCATTGACAACATCTTTCCTCCAATTAGGTATTTGCAATTTCTACACATCCATTAAAGAGAAGTTGTTAATGGATGGGATAAACCTGGCCAACATTTACTCCCCTATAAGCACATTAGCATCATTAAACAGGCCCAGAAACCCATTCTGTTCCATGAAGAGTTCCTGTGGACCAAACGTAACTATCTTGACATTAGTATTGCCATGGGTGCCTTTGATTTAGCGTAAGTTTGCGAGCTAGTTGGCATACTATTACTTTGGCGTCTTAGGTCTAATTTCGATATTAAAAACACCAGCCACTATAGGCATGAAAAGGTTAAACTCCTACGCAAACCAAGCGAACAAAAAATGACCGTTTTAAGAAAAAAAGACTAATAAAGTGCTTCAAAGTCCACGGTCTGAGCATTACCACCACTACCAATGTTAAAATAATCAATTTCCTGGATGTAACATTTGACCTATCTAATGGGCTTCATAAACCATATACTAAAGATTTATACAACCATAGATATAATAGCAAACACTCCTAGAATCCTGAATAATTTACATAAGTCGGTCCAATTTAGGTTGTCCGCCAACACTAGCAATAAGGGCATTTTGACAAACAAAGGCAAATACATAGAAGCATTAGAATATAGTAACCATAAAAATTAACCTCGAAATCTTAGTCAGTAGCAATAATGACGCCAATAAACCTAAGCGTCGTAAACGCAGTATCATATGCTTTAACCTGCCCTTCAACAAAAACATCAAAACTAATATCGGATTTTTTTAAAATTTAATCCATAATCACTTCAGTCATATCGCAACACTAGATAAGATTTTCAAAAAAACAAAACAACAAAAAAAAAAAACAAGAAAAAAAACGTCACAGTTAGCTAGAGCTGTGCTTAAAATATCGACCAGTATATAGTACAGCACAACTGTTCCATTCGAAACAGATACTTCAATAACCTTCAAAGCAACAACATCCCTATAATTAATAATTACAACTGCAGAAAAAAAAACCCTGCCCATGAAACGGCAAATATATGACCAAATCGTTAGTTTATAAAGCTGAAATCAAATATAACGAAAAGGTCAAGTTTTATGTGGGCGGGCTGTAAGGAAAACCATTGGAAATCTCGTTTCTATCACCACCAAATGACATCAGGCAATATCTAATAAAGTAATAGCACTGCATTCTCTAAATTTTTCTGGAAACTGAAAAAGTGAGAATAAAACCAATTTATCAGCTGGGAATCAGTATAGAAAGCTAAGGCCTTCAGTGAGAAAGGCAACAGATGTAATTTATGCCTTACTGAAAAATTATGTATAGTTTAATATATTCAATAGCTCTGTTATTTAACATCGGACACAATAGAGTATACATATATATATATATATATATATATATATATATGAATTATTCACACAAAACTAATGCAAAGGTTAATGATTTAAATGACGAGACATCCATCTCGCAAACAATTCAAATAGTACACAAAAACCTCCAGAACCGTTATGAATGAATTGATCCTTGTTTATATAAATTTCTGCCGTATTAGTTGTTATTTTTACTACAAGCTTTCGTCTGTTCCTACAGACATCTTCAGGTATATAATAGATGTTGTTCTTGTTTTTTTCTCTTAGTAATAAGAGGACATCGAAAATATATGTGTATTGTATCCGAAATGCTATTGAAAATGAGTTACATTTTTTTTGAACGCGCCAAAGCAACGCTGAGTTTGATTTTAAATTTTTTTAAAGTGTTTGCGTTTATACCAAATATGGTGATGAACAAATTATTTTACTGGTAAACACTTTAAATTAGGTTGAAAAAGTATATTGAAGATACATACAAAACAATAGTGTTACTAATAAGTAGATTAGCACTGCGTCTACTACTCAGCGCTCAGGTATCCCACTCTTGTAGTTTGTATTTATGAGAGAAGGAAGAGTTCATTATACTTTAAGGGGGTTTACCACAACAGGTATGTAGATTGCTCACACAATTAAAAATTGCTTCATATTGAGACTGTTTGTATTGAACCTTACTGGATGAAGCTCATGAATTTAGTTTTAGAGCCGTTAATATACAGTTCAATATCGTTAGCCGTATTTTCTAGATGATGTAGGAGAACTGTGGCATTGGTTATGGCGTCTGCATTGGAATCTATGTCATCTACATAGTTAATATATCTGTCAGTCCTTTTGCAGGATATTGACTTGCGTGTCTTGGTGATAAAGTAAAATTTACATGATGATGTTTCTCGAGTGTGAAACTTAGACATAATTCATACATTTTGCAATCAACTCATGGCGATATAAAATAACACATGGCGATCTCCATAGAAATGAAAAAAAATGAAAGACTTTAGAAAAAGTCTTTGAAGTGTTTCTACTTATTTGCGTTAAAGATTTTGATATAGAAGAAAATATTTTAATTCTCTATGAATAATTTGCAATGTTTACATAGGTTTCATTCATTCAAATAAGCTAGAGGTTGAAAATATATCGATAATATCATGAAAAGGGATATGTTTGATCGAAGTAGCAAAGTGGTTTTGAACTACTGTAACCGAGTAGGAGAAACTAGCAGATAACCGTAATGGACTGGTCCTCGTCGTAGTGGTAGGCAATAGGCGTAGGCAATAGGTGTTGTAGTAATATTTAAACCACCACATCAGTCTGTTTTTATTTTGACACCAGCCAATCATATTACTGTGAACCATTCAGGTGTATGCATAGATAACACCAGAAATAACTCTGATGACGTCTTATACAATCTGATTCAATGTACAGTGTGGTCCTTAAGATCAATTGAAACCCCAAAATAATATAAAATGTATTCCTGTCTTGCAAGACACTGCAGCTTGGAAGACGCACCATAATATTGGAAATAAATTCCTAAGAAAAAAGTCTTTCTCATACAACAACGCATTCACTATGCGTCCTTCATTTATTGGTGCCACGTATTGTTTCCATTAATCACTCGTCCTATTTTGTTTGTATGCCAATGACATACTTGTCAAAAGCAGAACGGCACCTGCCGCTGCTCGTAAGCAGAACGTGTTTAAGCTTGTGACTCGGCTCCAGGAAGGTTTATAGTCTTGAAAATACTTGTAACAGCTAAGTACCGAGGTTACATCATATAAAAGGCTGAATTAGATAGCTAACATTATAGTCTAATGACAACATACAAATCCAAGTCAATTAGGTGACCGTCCAAGCTTACTTGAGCATGGACGTTATCTTACATGCATCTTGGAAGATGCACACGTACTTTTCAGGGTATTTTTTAGGAAAAAAATACATCTTGTAGGCCGGAAAATACGGTAATTTTCTGTTTCAGATGTCTGCCACGAAAATGATAGGGTTCATATAGAGCAAAGGCTGGCAACCTACGGCCCGCGAAGGCATTTATTTTTACCACTGACTCTATTTTTAACATGAGAGACGACCTTCAAATGAAATCTGTTATATGTCATTTTCCATAGAATGTCTACACATCTCAGTGCACTAAAAATATTAGACTATCTGCCAGTTATCTTTCATGAGTCTTATTTTACCAAGTTGCGTTGGCTACGTTTAATGTCAAATAATGGATACATATTTGTTATGACCCTTGGCTACATTAAAACATAACAGAAACAAAAGGAACGATAAAGTGAAAGAGGCCAGGGAGGGACTGACATGCGAGGTAGCAGAAATCTAAAGACAGTTAAACATACGCGCATTACACATACATGCCTCATGAATGTGTGGATGATACCGCATGTGTACGTACGTAAGTGTATATGTTTGCAACTATTTGTACTCGTATGTATGGGTATATGAACTTCGTTTTTGTTTGATGTGTGTGTGTGTGTGTTTCGTTTGTGGAACAATTTTCAATAACAGTTCCAAACCTACACGTCATAATTTCATCCATTTCACTTTGGTTGATTTTTTTCACTTTGAAGTATTTTGTCGTTCCTTGAGGAAAAGTAATTTTTGTTAGGTGTTTTTTAATTTTAGATTTTCTTTTTTTTTCTGATTTCTCAATGTTTATTTTCATTATGGTTTTAAATATTTAGGTTGACAGGGGTCTGCATATGTAATTTTCCTTAATTTTTCATTAATTTCTTTTCGTCCGGCCCGCGACCCGTCATTATAACACGATCCGGCCCTTGGGGTCGAATGAGTTGTTCGATGATATAGTTCATTCGAGGATTGGAACAGAGTCAATGTAAATGAATAAACTGAATCCAGTACATGTGCTTTGTGTTACTTTATTACTTGTTGTTCTCGTTACCTTTTGGTAGGGGGTGACAAGACTTTTCGACCACAATTTATTTATTTTTTAGTCTCTGTCCAGCGATAAGAGAATGTACCAGAGGTTTTACGTATTTCATATGAAAAAATAGTTAATTGTTAAAGGCTTTTAGCTAAAATGCTATTGTTTAGAGCTTGTCTCACTAGATAAGTTACGACTGAATAGTGAGTTTGATCCTCATTGGGGGCCTCATCATTTCGGCCTTGTGCCACAACAAAGCTACGCTTAGAAAATCGTTCTTTAGTCTAGTGGTTTTCACCCTTTTTAAGCAACGGAACACCCAGTCAAGCAACATTTCAGCCAACTCAACATTTCAGCCAACTCAACATTTTCATCTTCTGGCTCATATTTTTTTAGGTCTACAAACCAGAGTGGATAATCCATCTTTAATAGATCATTGTATCTTTTCTCAAGGTCTACATGCAGACCTTTAAGATGGGAAATGCATGCAACAATGCATTCTGATTTAGGAGCAGTGGTGTTGAAATGATACCAATTTTTTTTTTCAAACTGTTTTTTCCAAAATTTCGACTTTCCCATATAGCCTTTTATCTTTTGAGCACAGGTGACTAAATCTGATCTACCTTGCATCTACAAATTAAGCAGATTCACTGTTTTAAAAATATCACTCGAGTAGAATATTTTTGATGTGAAGTCAGGAAGTCTTTCCAAAATTTCTTGCTTCTTGGAGATGTAATGAATCATTTGGGAACATGAGAAATTTGATTAATGGTTCCAACAAATTCACTAGTCTTTCAGGCTCAGGTCTTTTGACAACCATCTTACTTCTCTGTGAAGCAATAGGATTTTAAAATTGTCATCTTCACAGAACTGCACAAGAAGATCTACCATTCATTGAGTTTGTTTTAACAAAGTTAATTGCAAGTATGGCAGTGTTGAGTGCTTCTTGCGTGTCTCCTCCAATATTCTTAGCAACCAAAAGCTGTCTGTGGATAATGCAATGGATATAAAAGATGTGAGGAGCAACTGATTTCATTCTAGAAACAAAGCCTTTCACTTTTTCCATCGTGACATCAGCTCCATCTGATGCAATGTTGATCAAATTAGTCAATTGAATATTTTTATCAAAAATACTGCATTACTTCATTGGATATATCCTCTCCATTTGCAGTTCCAGGCAAACCTTTAATGAATAAAATTTCTTTTCTTATATCATCTTCATGAATGAATCTGACATAGACTAGAAGGATAGCTTCTTTATGTTGCAGTTTTTTGGGTATGTTTACTAGTGAGTGAGCCCAAATAACTTGACTCACTTTATAGTCTACCAATAGAAGGTTAACCAATCAGAAGACGTAAAATATTCAATCCGTCGTGTATAAAGGCGGCCATTTTGTTTACTCTCTCCGAATGTCCAGTGCCAACTTGTCAGGCGAAAGAACAGAAGGAAGAACTACTGAACTACGCTCTGCTACTTTTACCGGGATATCCACTGCTAACCTGAACAACGCTTCCCTACTGTCTTCGAAATATTCACTGCTAACCTCTGGATTCTATACTCAAAGACGATCGTCATCATGAACAACAGTTTATAAATTGTGCACTCATCAACTTGGATAGAAAACTTTCTTTTGCAGAACTTCCGCCATCTTCTCAACAAAATTAGACATTTCATCCTGTCTTCTATCATTTGAAAGTGGAATTGTACTCAGGGTAGATGCAGATTTTTTTCCCAGAACCTCATTTGCACAAGCTATCATAGCAGGGTTGAAAATCTTCTCACCATAAACCTGAGGTACCCCAAACCTGGCAATAATTTCAGAGAGCAAATAACTTGGGTTGAGTATCTTTGGTTTTTTAGTATTCGTCTTCTTTACAATGTCGGATAGTTTGACTGGGCTGTCTTTTCTTTTTATTCTCAAAATAGCTATCTTTACCAACAGATGATGGACGCTTTGGTTTTTGGTGTTGCTCCAGCTTAACTTTCTTCATGGAATCATTTGTCAAGGTGGCACCACATTCAAGACACATAGGTTTTGAGTCTACAGATACAAAGCCAAACATGATAAAATCCTCTCTGGAATTCTCCAGTTTTGCCTTTTTAGCAGTTCAGACATTCTTACAACTGAAATGAAGACATAATATAAATAATAAATACTTTATTTCTATAAATTAGAAATATCAAATTTATTATCAAACAATATTGTGTAGTGATCTATTAACATAGGAATAATTTTTTATATGAATAAAAATCTATACTATATATGGTATATATAACATTTTATGTATATTTAATAAATATATATATAAAAAAAATAAAATAAATATAACACTGCATAATACCTACATAATTTCGAAAATTTCAAATATAATGGACATTTGTGTAATTAAGCAAAATATTATATTAAATAAATTATGAATAATTTAGATACATTATTGTGAAATGGCTACAATTTTTTATGGTTACAAATTCTCGGTGGACCACTAGAAATGCTATGTGGACCAATAGAAATGCTATATGGACCAATAGAAATGCTATGTGAACCACCGGTGGTCCACCTGGACCACATTGAGAATTACTGGTTTAGAACATAATGCTGAAAAGGATCTCGTGATGGTATATTACCCTTTATTTATTAACACAATTAATGGATATCTATTCACACAGTCTGTTTTTTTAACTGTATTTGTGATCTTTTGTGATGGCGATATACACGTGTTCAAAAGTCTTGTTGGTATTATACAAAAAAAAAAAAGAAAAAGAAAAATTTAGAATATTTAGTTGGTGTTATTGATGACCATTAACGTAGCCATTTTGTAGGGAGGTATTTCAAATATTTCAAGAGAATTTTAATTTTCTCTCTCAACAACCACATTCTATAATAAAATCTGATGTCAACATGACTAATTACAATGGGTTTTTTTATGATTAGTACTATATTTCTTCAACACTCTTTAACAAACCTGATCATATTCTTTTTTGACAAACATTTTTCATCAAAAAACATTTTTTTTCGGATTGAACCCTGTTTCTTAGTTAATGGTTGTTTTTGTCTAGCAGCAAATCAACCTGCATAGGCGATTTAAAATCGAAAACTAAACATTTTTTTGTAGAAAATTTTATTTTATTTTTGAAGATAATAGTTTAGTGACAGAAAGTTTACTAATTGGTGTAAGGAAGTATATTTCCCTGAAAGTTTAGACTGGGTCATCGAACGAAAGGCATAAAAATACTCCGACGTCAAGAGGAGTAGCAGCAGAAGCAGTAACAGTAGTAGCTCCTGCTGAAAACAGTAATTCACGTCTAAACATTCTCTTCCCTCATTTCTATTCTATATTATGCTTCCCCGTACCAAAAGGTAATAAATTTGTTGTTAAACCAATTCTGGTTTTCTACTGTTGTCTTTGTATGACTCAATTACAATACTAATTAATCCATAGCTGGGAGGAGAAGAGCTAGATTCATAACAAGAGTATTTGCACGTAAGTGAAGATAACGAACCCAACTGGAAGTGGAACTCAACTCTCTGATTAACAATTCCGAGTCATTATGCATTACATCACCCGCACATCCAAGAACGCTCACTCATCTGATTACTAGCCAGGCTCGAAGATACTTAACTTCAGTGATCATACCGGAACCAGTGTTTCAACGTGATATGGCCATAAGTATTTCTGAGTTAAGCTATCGTGATATATTAGTTTTTCATTGCTATGGTATTCCTTTTTTTTCCAATTAAAACTTTTATGCCTTTTCACGTTATGAGTAATATTTTACCCAGAGCCATGTTAATAATTATTACAACTCTGATATGATAACAGAAAAAAAAAAAAAACAGTTTTCATCAAAACTGGCCTCTTTCTTGGTTCTTAATCAGATATTGCCCGGCAAATCATCAAAAATGCATGAATTGGGAAAAAATAGCTGAAAACCTATTTAAACGATTAATATCTTTCCAAGAAAAAAATGGTATCCATTATATTTTTAAAATGGCTTCTATGGAAATATTAGTCCTACTCAGCAACATCTAAATAAACTAAGCATTATTCAAATCTCCTCAGATATTCCACCCCATCAATAATTCTTGTTTAGCCATTTTCAAGGATTAAATATTTTAACTGTTAAATAATAACAATGGAAGCCTTATTAATAAAAACAGAAAAAAAAGCAACACTTAATAATATTAACTTTGAACATGGGCACAATATATTGACCGTGTTTTGAAAAATGAAAACATTTTATAAAGCATACATACAACAAATTATTTCTTATTTAACAGTTAAAATATTTAATCCTTGAAAATGGCTAAATGTATAGCCGAAAAGCGCTTGGATAAAAAGAACATTCGGACTGTTTTTATATAATTTATCATCCGAAAAAAAAAAAATTATTAGATCGCATAAGAAATTATAAAAAACTAAATAAAAAGCACTTTGTCTGTCGTATTCAATGAAATGTGTATGAAAGAAGGATTATATATAAATACACACACACACACACACACACACACATATATATATATATATATATATATATATATATATATATATATATATATATATATATATATATATTTTCAATCTGCTTGTCTGAATCATCTTCAAGAAGCGAGAGCAAGATATAAAAGGTCAGCCAATCTAACAGTGATCTCATCTCACAATCCTCACACTTGCTACATATGTGGCCTCCTTTGTAAATCACTAGCTGGTCTTAAATGCCACTTAAGATTATCGCATAAAATATCATAACTGAATCAATAAGCTGTCAGACCCTCATACGTCGAAACCGACGGGAGAGTCCATTATTATTTTTTTATTATTATTATTATATATATATATATATATATATATATATATATATATATATATATATATATATATATATATGTACAGTCCGCCGCTTAGAAAAAAACTGTTTTTATTGAAACCTGAGGGTACAAAACGATTTATTCTGCAGAGCAGTGAATGCTGGACGATCTTTTCACAGACGCAGAAGATACCCGAATCTACACAGATGTGTTTCTGCCAATGAATGCTGAAAATATCATAGACAGAACATGTGAGTAAGAAGGAAGTCGAAAGAGAAAGACGATCAATAAGTAAGAAAGACAAAAAGAAAAACTACTATTAGCCGTCCTCTGAGGGACTTTCTCAAGGAAAATGGCAATTAAACAATTAAACAATTAAGAAGAGAGAGTTGAAATCTCTGGAGGACATAAGGATGAAAGATGGATTGGCGAATTTAGGGCTTATATAGATAAAATTATTAGATATATTGAAGACAAGAGAAATAGTGTGCGACAACGAATGACTAATTTAACGAGTTTGTGCAATTGAACGACAGAACATGTACAAATAGCAATGGTAATATTAACCGTTTCCCTATAAGGAAACATTTGGCATTCATTGACCAAGCAATTTCCTTTGGGATACATAAAATGTTTCTCTTAAAAAATAAAATAAGGAAAAATGGTTTCTCAAGTTCAGTAGCTGTTAACACTCTTTCTATTATACATGAGGATTTCCTTCCTAACCTTTTGTTTGAAGTGGTGTGGAATGTCAAAATCTTGATTATGTAAATTATTTTCTCTTCGAGTTAAATGTGCTATCCATTTTAGAGGTTACTGCTGTTGGTAGTCCTCAGGTGATGTGGTCTATGTTATATGGGATACTGTAGTGCCAAAGAGAGATGTTAAAGTGTGAAAGGTTATTTAGAGGAACAAAAGACAGGAAGTTGTAGATAACAATGACCCCCCCATAATCCTGAAGACATGTAGTACACAAAAGAATTTTGGATTATTATCACTTTCGAGTATGTCAGAACTGTACTTGTGATATACCAAGCTTCGTAATTATTTATATAAACTTATCTGTTTTTAATCATTTAAGGAGATAATGCCACTAAGAAAAAAAAGGTTAGTTAATGAAAAAATGAGACAAGATCGTTTGAAAGAAAAAGGAAAAAAAAAAAAAAATGATTTGAGGATTCAAGGTGACAAAAGATAGCGATTGGTGTTGCATTTACAATTTTGAGGATCATAGACACCAAGAAAAAAAATGTAATTCCATCATCATCATCATTAATGGATATCGCTTCGAAATAAGAAATGGAAGAGCCGAGTTCCAATACCAGTTGGATTCGTTAAATTCACTTATACGGAAATACTCTTGGGAAACGAAACCATCTCTGCTTTCCAGCTATCGGTTGAACAGAAGGAGAAATTGGATCTAATAGTATTAGTTAGTAACCAGTCTACTGCAGAAAAAAACAAACCCCCCCACAAAAAAACGGCAGCTTACTGTGGGAATATCTCCTTTATTCAGTCATAAATCGAAAAAGAAATGATTTCCCAACCTTGCATCACATATGACACTTAACTGACTGAGTTGACAAGAAGCTGGAAAATAGTTTCCACAGTCGAAAAGTGCGAGAGAAGAAATTAAATATTTATTTTAAATAAATATTTATTTAAGAAAAATTATAAGTTCGATTAATTAAATGCCTCCGAAGGTGGTCGTTAATATCGATGTCAATTCAGTGCAGTTTTTAAAAATATGATTTACCTTATAATTATATTACAATAAATAAATAAGGGAAACTGTTTTCAGCTGTTTTTCTAAAATTTGGCAATTTTCAAAAGTGCTTGCTCAAAGCCATTGATTAACGGAAGGGTTTTAAAATAATTTTAGCTTGCTTTGCAATTATACATTAAAAGCTACACTGGGATTTGTTGCTTAAACAATTTCGAATTGGATTTTAAATTTAATTTATCTTTTCTTGTATTTCTTAAAAAAAAAAATACATACTTAAAAGCTACATCCGGCAGCAAGTCCTCTGATCGGGAGATTAAATGTTTTGATGAGTATGGAACCACTTCATTGTTGTCGATCCCTGGTCCACCCTTACCTGGGTGGGGGGGTAGATCCTGTTAGAGTCCCATCTATGGAAAAATATTGAAACCACATAAAAGAACACTATGAAAGTATAAAAAATACGATTTTATAGTGTAGATGCCAGCAATAAAATTTTTATATAAAATAAAATACCAATAAGAAACATTTATAGCAAAATTAACAATATATTTTTGAACCAGAATGACTAAAAATACATTTTATTGCAAAATGACCAACGATACATTTTATAGCAAAATGGCCGACAATACATTTTATAACAAAATGACTAACAATACAATTTATAGTAGAATTACAAACAATACATTTTATCGCAAAATGACCAACAACATTTTAATTATTAAAGAATTAATGACGATACATTTTATAAAAAATGACAAACAAAACATATTATAGTAGAATTACCAATAATACATTTTAGAGGAAAATTACCAAGAATATATTTTATAGTAGAATTACCAACGATACATTTTATAGCAAAAATGACTAACAATGCATTTTATAGTAGAATTACCAATAATATATTTTATCGCAAAATGACTAACAATGCATTTTATAGTAGAATTACAAAGAATATATTTTAAGTAAAAACTAACAATGCATTTTATAGTAGAATTAAAGAATAATTTTATCGATTAAATGACTAATAATGCATTTTATAGTAGAATTACAAAGAATATATTTTATCGCAAAATAACTAACAATGCATTTTATAGTAGAATTACAAACAATACATTTTATTGCATAATGACCCACAATATATTTTATAGCAGAATTACAAAGAATACATTTTAGTGCAAACTGACCAACAATACATTTTATAGTAGAATTACAAACAATACATTTTACAGAAAATGACCAACAATACATTTTATAGTAGAATTACAAACAATAGATGTTAAAATAGAATTACCAACAATACGTTTTATCTATAGTTGAAGCCATTGTGTTCAATATATTCAGATTTATTTTAAATAAGCCATAAAGATTGATATGCCGCTAAACAAGATCATCTAACTAACTAACCAATCCCTTACGAGTAGGATACCCGTGTTAAACGTTATTTTTATCAGATATGCTTACAAATAATATTTTATCTGATGCATGGAGTTATCATTATTTAAATTAATTACATGTGATCCATTGTTCTCAACTTTGTTCTTATTATCACAACGTTTCAACCCTTCTAATCTACGGACTTCATTTCTATTTATGTGGCCATATGCTGCTGTGAGGTCAACATAGCAGCCCTACCTAGGTTATCAGAAAATAAAAACCTGAATGTTTTATCAGTTTTAAGTTAGTTAACATTTCACTGTATTTTCGCTAAGAAAAATTCGGTGAGTCCAAAAAGAACATTGTACGAATCAATCTCATAATCTTATGGAGATCGTATTAATAATACATCAATTAAACAAGCCTCACCATGCGAAGTAAGGCTTAGAAAAGTGAATCATTTCAATTGAACACTTAGAGAAATAATTTACCCATTGAATAAAAGGAATAAAACATTTGCTAAAATGTACGAGTTAAACCTTCATCTGAAAGAAAGAAAGAAAAAATATCATTTTCAGAAATTTCTGATGAAACATGGCTTAGGGAAATATTCCCTCGCTTCGATGTGTGCATGTGTAAAGAGGAATATCTCTTTGAATGGATTCATTATTAAGAGTGAAACTAAGCAACGCCTAATCCATGCGCAGATGAATCGAAAACTGAATACTTTTGAAGAGGAGGGCGGGGAGGAATGCGCATAGGCGGAAGAAAGCGACAGAAATAAAGAATAATAGGCGAGAAAGAAAAAGAAAGGAAGAGATACAGAGTAAGAGGAGAGTAAAGGAGAAAAGGAAGAAAGAGAAAAACGAGAGAAAGGGATAAAAGGGAAAGGAGACATAGAGAGCGAAAGAGAAAGGAAAATGGGAAAAAAGAAAAAAAATTAAGGAAAATAAATAAAGAGAGAAAATAAAAAAAAGTAAAAAAGAAAGAAAAAGGAAAAAAAAAAAAAAAACAAATAAAAAGAAAAAGAAAAAGAAAAAAAAAGAAAGAAAAGAAAGAAACAAAAAACAAAGAAAATTTTGAAAATAAAGGAAATGAAAAAAAAGACAAATAAAAAAAATGAAAGATAAAGGACAATGAAAAGAAAAAAGAAACAAACAAAGAAAGAAAGAAAGAAAGAAAAAAAAAAAAGGAAAAAAAAAAAAAAGAAAAAGAAACAAACAAGAAAGAAGGAAAAGAAAAAAAAAGAAAAAAGAAAGAAAAAAAAAAAAGAAAGAAAGAAAAGAAAGAAAGAAACGAACAAACAGACAAAGAGGAGGGAGGGGGAGATATTTTAAGATAGAGAATAATGAAAGAGACAACAAAAAGAAAGAAAGAAACAAACAAACAAAATGAGGAGGACGGAGAGAGATGCTAAGGTAAAGGACAAAGAAAGAAAAAAAAAAAAATAAAGAAAGAAAGAATCAAACAAAAAACAAATAAAAAGTAGAGAGGCGAGAGATGCTAAGATAAAGGACAATAAAAGAGACAAAGAAATAGAAAGAAAGAAAGAATGAAAGACAAAAACAAAGAAACAAACAAAGAGGAAGAAGAAGAGAGAGATTCTAAGATACTGAAATGGATGGAAATTTCACTTCAGGATATGTCAAAGATAATTGAAATAGTTATGGACTGTATAAGTCTGCCTTTCTTTGACACTTCATAAAAATATTTGGAGAACATACGATAGTATTTAAAAAGAAGTAATCTTAGAAGATAAGTGTTAGCACATGCTGATTTTGAAAAAATTAACCAATGTAAAAATATTTACTAAAATTGCATTAATAATAATAATAATAATAATAATAATAATAATAATAATAATAATAATAATAATAATAATAACTTGCATTATAATAATAATAATAAAAACTTCAAGGGTTTCCTATTTGAAATTTCTGACGTGTCATACTATTTAATGACTAAATAAGCTCCTTGCGTGTTCCACGACTACAAAACACCCGTGGAATTTTGCCTGTTTCATCGTGAAATATTTGGGCTTCACAACTTTAACCAAATATTGCAGTCGCAATCATAGGTATGCATGAAAATAAATGAAAAGATGTCATATTGACAACATTTTCAATTCCACTGAAGCAGACGTTAAAAGTTATCAATCCAAAACTTTCTTTCTTTATTTCTTGATTTTTTTCTTTCTTAAATTTTTGTTTTTTTAACAACTAAATTTAAACTTCCTTCCTTTTTTCTTTCTTTCTTTCCTTTCTTTTTTTGAGGAAAAAGAAAATTTCTTTCCTTCCTTTATTTTCTTTCTTTCTTTTTTTCCTTTTCAAAAAAAAACAAATTTCTTATATATCAAAAAATCCTTGCTTAGAAATTTTCTTTCTTGAAAAAACTATGATTAAATAAACAAAATTTCTTTTCTTTCTGATTGAAAAAAAAAATAATAAATTTTTAATTTTGATAAAAAAATTTTCTAAAAATTTTTTTTCTTTTTTGAGTTTTTTTTTGAAAAAAAATTTGAAGACCAAAAAAAGGTTTGGAAAAATTCTATCTTTCTATTTTTTTTTTTTTCCAAAATTTTGAATATCCGATCTTTTATGACTTTAAAAGATAAATTCTGTTAAAAAAAAATGTTGTAAATTTAGCTTTCTTTTTTTCTGAAAAAATTTTTTTTTAAAGAAAGTAAGAAACTCCTTACACTTTCTTTCTTTAATGTTTTCATGAATCAAACTTTTTTTTTTCTTTATTTTTGAAAAATTTTAAAATTTATTTAAAAAATTTCTTTCAAACGAAAAAATGAATCAAAACAACGTCAGCATGAAAATAATATCAAATCTTTCTTGTCGAAAAAATTTAGAAATAATGTAAAATGTATGAGATATTGATAGTTGACGGATAACAAATAACATATCTAAATAATAATAATAAAAAATGATAATTAAAGTAGATGGAATATTCATAATATTTTCAAAAAGAAAAGAAAAGAATTTATGGAAGATTTTATTGAAAAAAAATTTATATAAATGAATAAACACTGCCACGAATCAAATCCATTGATGCTTGAATAAAAAAACATCGAAATTATTTTGAATCCATGTAGTAAAATGGTCCAAATGGAATTAAAATTATATCTCTTTTATCAATTGATTTAAATCTATCTTTATTAAAACAAAATAATTTAGGTTCCATATCTAAAAGAAAGAATTAGTTCAAGTAACCACTATATCACAATGAACTCAACAATATTTATCTAAAAAAATATAAATAATTATTATAATTATAAAAATGAAAATATAGAAAAAATGCAAAAATGTCTAAAAAAATCCAAAAAAATTCAAAAAAGAGATTATTTTAAAATGGATTCAAAAATCATTAAAAAAATTAACACCTGCAAAAATTAAAACAAAAAATATTTGACAAATCATTTGTTAATTTAAAATTTTGATATTAAACAAAGAATAAAATTAATAACTCAACAAAATTTAAAGAAAAAAAAGGAATTGGAATTTAAAAAACAATATTATTAATTTATGATTAAAAATTAACTAAAGATAAAAGGATTTTTTATTCATAAATTTACAAAAAAATATATTTTAATTCAAAAAAAAAAAGTTTGTTTCAAATACATTTTTTTCTAAAAAATTTACAAGTTAAAAAAATTCTTCAAAATTAAAAGCAAAACAAAATGCAATCGACCAAAATACAAGAACAACGACTGGATAAACCTGATGATATTCCGATATTACCAAACAAAATAATTTAATTATTTTTATACACCAGTGGCTAATTAGTGCAAGGTTAAAATCTGAAACTGAATGTTTTGTTCTTTATAAAATTGACCAATTTTTATTCAATAGAAATTAATATTCACATATATTGAAAATATTAATAAAAATGCAGATTCTGAGATAAATATCCAGAAACAATTGATCAGCTTGTATCAGGTTGCATGATATTGGCAGCCACTGAATATAAAACACGGCATGATAGAATTGGCCAATATATGCATTGGAAAAATCTACAACTTTTACGGAAGGGAAACTGCAAAAAATTGGTATGAACACCACCGATACCCGAAACGGAAATAACACCTATTTTAATTTTAAAAAAAAAAAAAAAAACACAGATGAATAAAAATAATCGCCTAGCAAAAATCGTGATCAACAAAGAAGCGAATATGATTTCTTATTTCCATGTCAGGCCCTGCAGACAGTAATGTATTTCTGAAGATTTTCAAACAACCATCAAAATACACGTATCTTGAAATGGAAATAACAATGATTACAGTTGTTTTGGGGATCGTCGGATTGATTGGAAAAGTTTCCGATAGACCCAGATTCCTGGCATCCCATGTCTTAAATAAATATAAATGATTGTACTTACAAGTACAGCCCACACATTGCAAAGGGCTTTATTTATGTAAAATATATGTGATCTTTGTTATTTTTTTCTCAAACAATGCTCAATAGAAAATGTCATGATGCCATTTCTGACCATAGTTCTTTGGTTGGAACCCGTAAAGAAAATAGAATAATAATAAATGGAAATAATTAAAAATCTTAAACCGAAACAAATAATTGGGATAGGGCCAATAATCCAAAAAGAAGGAATTATTGTAAGCACACATTACTGAAAAAACAAAATTTTCCCAAATATTTTGATTCCGTGATAAATATCCCCAAACAATTGACCATCTTTAATCAGGTTGCAGAAGGAAAAGGTCAAATAATAATAATAATAATAATATTTAATAAAATAACAAAGGAAGAAGATGAATTGAATAGGATGGAGAAGTAGAAAATGAAGAAAAAGGATAATAATCAATAAGGAAAGAAAAGAAATAGAAAGATAATATGAAAATTTAATAATAATAATAATAATAATAATAAAAGAATAATGAAATTATGGAAAGACCAAAAAAATCCAAATGAAGGAAAAGAAGAAGGAAATGGCAGGGGAAAAATATATAATAATGTTAATTTCAATAGAAAATAATAATAAAAAAAAAAAGATGATGGTGATGATTCTCTGAGAAAAAAAAATGAGAAAGTTTGAGGATAAATAATAAGGAAAAATTAATAATAATAATAATAATAATAATAATAATAATAATAATAAAAATGGAAGAAGAAGATGATGGTGAATAGGATGGAGAAGTAAGAAATGAAGAAAAGATGAGGATAAAGAAGAAGGAAAAAAATAAAGATAAAAAGAAATAATAATAATACAAATACTAATAATAATAATCCAAAGATGGGATGAAAGATGGATGATGGATGCGTCAAGGAAATGAAAGTGAAAATGAAGAAGAAATAATAAAAAAAAAAAAAGGAAAAGAAATTCAAATGGGAATAATAATAATAATAATAATAATAATAACCGGCTGAAGATGCAAAATACTTAAAAAAGAGAGCAAAGGCGAATGCAACCGACCAGATACAGAAGCGATGGCAAGATAAACCGCTTCATGGCCAATACTCTGCCCGTACCAAACAAGCTGACGTAGACAAAACCCGTACCCATCAGTGGCTACGTAGTGCAGGGTTGAAAGCTGAAACTGAAGGTTTTATCCTTGCTGCACAGGACCAATGCTTGTTAACTAGGAATTATCAAGCACATATACTAAAATATTGTGTTAGCCCAAAATGCAGATTCTGTGATAAATATCCAGAAACGATTGATCATCTTGTATCAGGTTGCACGATATTGGCACCCACTGAGTATAAAACCCGGCATGACAGAGTGGGCCAATATCTGCACTGGAAAATTTGCAACTTCTACGGGAAGGAAACTGAAAGAAACTGGTATGAACACCACCCAGACCCGGTTACGGAGATAGGACCTGTTACAATTCTATGGGACTACACAATACACACTGACAGAACAATCAAAGCCAACCGCCCAGATATTGTTATTAAAGACCACAAACAAAAAAATGGTGCCTCCTTATTGATATGGCAGTCCCTGCTGACTGCAATGTATCTTTGAAGATATTCAAAAAGTTGTCAAAATACAAGGACCTTGAAATAGAAATCTCAAAAATGTGGCATATGGGAACATCAACAATCCCTGTTGTAGTTGGAGCCCTAGGACTGGTTGGAAAAGATTGCAGTAGACTAATTGAAGGGATTCCTGGAAGTCCATGCCTCAAGGAGATACAAAAATTGTTCTGACAAGTACAGCCCACACTTTACGAAGGGCTTTATCTATGTAATTTTATTTTTTTTTTTTTTTTTGTCAGTGGAAAGTGTCATGATGCCATTTCTAACCTTAGGTCCCTGGGCGGGACCCGGAAAAAAAAAATGTAAACGCCAGAAATCAAAAATAAAATAATAATAATAATAATAATAATAATAATACAATAATAATAAAATAATGATCTATGAATGTGAATAAATGGATTCTTAAAAAAAAAAAATGATCTATGAGAATATTAATAAAAGGAAATTTGTAAAAAATAAAAAAAAAATAAAATGTTAAAAACTTATTAAAAAAAATGGGTTTAAGAAAGAGGATATTAAGATGAATTTTGAAATCATGATAGATTAATGAGTTTTAAAAATGAATTTAAAAAAAAAATATATTTAAAATAAATTAAAAAAAAAACTTAAAAATAAATAGAGGGAATATGATAATAATAATAATAATAAATAAAAATCAATTATGATGAAAAAAATAAAAAAAATTTCAAATGAAAAAATAAAAAATAATTTTCTTATTTATAAAAAAAATAAATAAAATGGATTAATTTAATCAAAAATAATAATAAATAAAAAAAAATCTAAAATTAAAAAATATTTATTTAACAAAAAAGGCATTTCATTGAATTTATTTGAAACAAAAAAATAAAAATAATTTAAAATTAATTCTATAAAAAAAACAATAAAATTTAAAACAAAACCCGACCCATATTTGGAACCACCTTTTATATTTAAAAATGAATTTTGAATGTTTTATTTTTTTTTAAAATATTTTATTTCCAATGTTCAAAATTAAACTAGAAAATTATAAAAGCACTTATATAATTTTCAAATATTTTAAAAAATTTTTTTAACAATGATAAAATTCAGAAAAAATTGATCATTAAAATATTTTATTTTGATATTATTATTTAAAAATATAAAACCCGGAATTGACAGAAAAATCCAATATAGAACTTTGGAAAATATTAAATAAAAATTGAATATTTAACAATTTTAATACTAAAAACCACCCAATTTGGTTCATCATATGGAATATTTTTTTTTCATGATATATAACAAAAAAAATACAAAAATTAGATATCATTAAAAAGACCACAATAAAATCAAATTTGTTTATTTGATTTTCAGTCAAAATGTTTTAAGATTTTTTTTTATCTTTGAAGAAAATTTTGTTCTTACAAAATTTTTGAAATCAATTATTATTCAAAAAAAATGGGCTCATATGGAAATCAAAATCCTTATTAAAGTTCAAATATTTTTTATTTAAATTTTTTTATAAAACAATCAAAAAATAATTGAATACATTCTTTTAATATGATTTCAATTTATAAAGAAACAAAATAAATAAAAAAAAATTTTAAAAATTTTTTTTTTTTTCATCTAATTTTTCATTTGATATTTAAATATATATTTATCATATATAAATATATAAATATAAAATTTAAAAATATATGATAAAAAATTAGTTTTAAAAATAAAAATGATTCAAATGTTTGTTAAAAAAAAATAAAAAATGTTGCCAAATTTTAAAAATTTTCAAAAATAACAAAATTATATATTGAATTTTATTTTAGGATTATCCCCTTTTTGATGGTAAAAATTAAATTATAAAATTTTTTGACTAAACATTATTTAATTAAAAAAAAAAATAAAGCTGACAGAACAGAAAATTGAATTTTGACAAAATGGTATTGATTTTAAATATTGAATCTTTGAAATTTAACTTCATATCAATCAACAAAAAATAATTAATAATAATAATAATAATAATAATAATTTTTCAAAAACGATTTTGAAATCATTTTTATTTGAAAAAAAAAAGAAGGCTTTAATTTTCTAATTAAAATAAATGTGAATTCTGTTTTTTAAAAACATGATTTCATCTTATTCTCAGAAAAAAAAAAAATTACATAATTATTCACAAAACTCTCTCAAAAAAAAACCAAATTGTTTCTGTTAAAATAATAATAATAATATTAATATTAATAAAAATTTATAATAATAATAAACTAAAAATTTCGATTATATCTAGATCGATAGAATATTTAAAATTTGATAAAAGGGAATTTAAAAATTATGTTAGTTTTTTCATTGGAATAGCAGAATCTCAATTTGACAAAAGATTAATTGCGTGGAACTGCAAATATATTAAAAATTTTCTCCCTAAATAAAAAAACGTCACGAAAAAGATATGCATTTTAAATTAATGCAAGCGAAGATAAAGGGAACCAAAATTGAAGAAAATTAAAATTTTATTTATTATATCCATGTTTATATTTTTTAACCATGGTACTAATACCTCTTAAAAAATTTTTTTTCACGGCAGAAAAATATAGGCGTTTTTTTTTAAAGTTTTTTATATCTTTGAGACGACAAGATGGATTTTGTATAAAAAATGTTCATGAATTCTTTTTTTGAAAATTTAAATAATCATGAAAAATATAAAATTGCTTTAATAAATTTAGGGTTTTTTTTACATTTAGAATGGTTTCAATAAAGATTTTCTGATATAAAGTCTGTCACTTTATTTATCCGTAGCTGGGGGAACACATAGATAAATGTATTTTTTAATTGTATTATAAAACGTATTGATGCAATGAACTCGGATGAAAAAAAAACTTAAAATCTAAATAAAATTCCTCAAATCTGGCGCTATTTATTACAAAATTTATTTAAACATTGCCCTTTTAATTATAGATAATTTAAATTATCATCTTTTAATTATATTAAAATTAAATTCTTTGGCAAGATGATAAAATAAAAAAATATAATAAATTATATTTTTGTTTTCAAATTAAATCTTCATCTAAACGGACGTTCTATAATTTAATAGGAATAATTTAAAGGAAGATTTTATAAATTATGAATTTCTGAAAAATGAGATCTTTTACAATTGGTACAATAAAAAACCATGGAAATTTAATATTAAATAATAATGTCCATTTATTTTTTATCATTTTTTATTTTTTCAAAAATATTTTCTTTGAGACGACATACAAGTTTGGATTTGTTTATAAATGAATTTTTGTTAATATTTTTATTTTGGATTTGATCATTAAACAATGCAGGAAAATACAAAAGCAGCTTTTAAATTATTTTAAGATGATTCATCATTTAATCCACTTCTAGGGTAAAAAAAATTTTGATATTAAATGAATATTTATCTTGTGAAATTCATATCATTTTCCAAGTGTAAAATTTACGTAATTTTTATGCAATGACCTCGGATGGAATTCAAAAAAAATTCTAAATTTCTCAATATTAAAAAGCTAGGTCTATACAAAACCACCAAAATTATTACAGCGCCCTTTCTACGCATAGATCCGGGGAGAATAAAAAAAAAAATTTTTTATTAAATATGATATAAGATGATAACGCAATTTCATGGATAAAAAAATATTTTTTAATTTTTTAATTTTAAAAAAAATCAATATCAAACGGAATGAAACAAAATAAAATAGAAATTTTAACTGTAAACTTTTAAAAAAAAAATTAAAATAAATAAAAAAAAATTTTTTTCAAATTAAAAGAGTTTTTTTTATTTTTAAATATTTCATTAACTTACTTCTTTAAATAATCGAAATTTTTGGAGACGAATAAAATATTTGTTTAAAAAAAAATATTTTCAAAAAATGTAAAAAAAAAAAAAAATTTATTTTTTGTTTTTCATTTAATAAAAAGAAAAAATATTTTTTTTTTTTTTTTTTGCAATTTAAATATAAATTGAATGATATTTTTTTACATTGAAATTCTTAAATATTTTTTCCAATTTATCATTATTTTGAATGCAAATAAAAAAGAAATGTCATCTTAAAATATATAAAATATCAAAAAAATCAAAAGTAAATAAGAATTTTTTAACACATTATTAATAATTTAAAAAATTTTGAACGCTGTTAAAAGATAGGGTTCATATTTTTTAATTTATAACTTAAAAATATAAAAATATATAAATTTATAATTTGTGATAATTTATAGGTTGCTTTATGAAAAAATCTATTTGTTTGTTAGAATATAAAAAACATATTTTAACATAAAAATATTATATAAAATATTCAATTTTTATATAAAAAATGTTTGAAAATTTTATATATATATATATATATATATATATATATATATATATATATAATATATTTATATATATATACGGGTTATATGCCATATATATATAAATATAAAATATATATATTATATATATAATTACAAATATATATTATATATAAATAACATCTCATAAATATATATATATATATATATATATATATTAAATTATATATAAAGAGCAATATATAAAGCCCATATATATATATGTCAAAAAACAAAAAAAAGAACATTTAGTTGAAGTATTATATAAAATTGGTGAGAATTTCTGTCAAAAATTATAAATATATATATATAAATTTATTTATTATAAATATATATATATATAATATATATATTAATAAAAAACATAGGGTTCATATATATATATATTTTATATATATAACATATGGAACATATATATATATAATTTAAATAATAAAAATAATTTTATATAATAATATATAATATATATATATATATATATATATATATATATATATATATATATATATATATATATGAAAAAAAATGGAAAAAAAAAAAACAAAAATCCTTATATACAATTATACTGTTTTAATGTTAATATGTCAACGTCGGACGTTTCGGTCTAATAAACCATCTTTCAGGACATATTCATAAATTATAACATTATCAATACAACATGACAAAGACGATGTACATAAGAAAAAGACTTATCCAAACAAATAACTGAAAAAATTTTTATAAGATCACAGGCTCCGTTTAAAACATGGTCACGTTGTATATGGGCGACGCATATAGAAAAATATATTCCTAAAATTTGAGTATTTTGAATGAAAAATGAAAAGAATTATATATTTTGATCTAAAATTTATATGTACGCTTGTCGAGCATTAATCTCCGCTAGAAAAGGGGAAATACTAAAGACCTGGTTTATTTAGTTTTAGTATTTTTTTTTTTTTTAGTATATTTTTCTTCATACTGTCGGATCTATATCCATATATTAAAAAATACATATATATATATATATATATATATATATATATATATATATATATATATATATATATATATAATTTAAAAATTAAAATATAATTTATAAATTTATGAATCATTCATACAAAATACAAATATAGAGGTTAATGATTTAAATGGCGAGAATACATCATCGCAAACAATATAAATAAGATACACCAACCCTGAACCTGTATATGAATGATATGATCCCCGTTTATAAATTCCAGTTGCATAAGTCTGAGAAGTAAAAACAAGAACAAAATCTACTTCCATACCTGATGGTGTCTGTAGGAATAGACGAAAGCTTGTAAAAAATGAAAAAGACCTTATGCATAAATATTATAAATTAACTGATTGAAAATATTGTTTTTTCGCTACACAGTAATAACCATGTTTCAAAAATATAAACAAAAAACTTTAAATTTAATTATATAATTAAATTAAAAGCATTAGTTCCGTTTCATCTTCAAGCGAATATTGGAATATATATATATATATATATATGTACGATGATGCTGAACACATATGCAGTGGAAGGCAGAAATTTTCCTGGCTCGACCAAGAAGCCCTCTCTCTCTAAAAAAAAGAAAAAAAAACTTGTTCTTTTTTTTCGGATTTTGCGAAATGGATCGGATCTATAATTTTTCACCTTTTCATAAAAAAGAATTAAAGAAATACTCATACTTTTCGGAAGAACTGATTGCGGAGAAATGGTGAACATAGTGTGCCATAAGGTCTCCAAAGAGCACCCCCAACGAATTTTGGCATTAAGGCTGGTACATCTCCTAGAGTGTTTGTCAAGCGACACTAAAGAGCCTATTCTGTCCAACTATTTAACTGTAAAGATTTAGATGTAAAGACGAAAGGGACACATAGATAGATAGATAGATAGATAGATAGATAGATAGATAGATATGAACAAACTGTGATAGATAGATAGATAGATATGAACAGACTGAAATAGATAGATAGATAGATAGATAATGAGGGACTCAAAGAGATGGTAAAATAGATGAAGAGATAGATAGATAGATAGATAGATAGACTAGAGATAGATGAATAGATATGAACATAGATAGATAATGAAATTTAGATAGATTGAGATATGTTTATGGTGGTACGATCCACCTAATTTACATATGGAGTACCGACCATATAAATATGGTTGGTACCGGGAAGACGGGGGAGGAAGAAGAGATTCAATCCAGAGACTCTGCCCGACTGCGACTAAGTCAACCCATTCTACAGGAACGGTCTTCCCAAGAATATACCAACTATCTGTAAATATTGTGTACACATTCTTGTGTCAATACATTTTGTTTAAGTACATTTTGTGTTGTATTATTATTATTCCATGCTTTATTCAAGTTTCAACAGATAGGTATGAACCGAGATAGATAGATAGATAGATAGATAGATAGATATGAACGGACTGATTGAGATAGATAGGTATGAAATGGGATACATAGACAGACAGTCAGATAGATAGATAGATATGAAGCGAGTGAGAGAGATAAGCAAGAAGAATGATATAGCAAAAGCATTAAAAATAAATAAAGATGGTGAGAAAAAATTGGAAAGCGAATATGAAGAGACAAAGATAGATGGATAAGATTAGGTATAGATAGATCGATATGCAAAATGAATTACATACCAATATGCAATAGAAAAAGAAATTTAAAAATAAGAAAAGAATTGTCAAATTTCAAAAAAAAAATAAATATAAAATTGAAATGTTAAATATGAAACGACCAAATGAGATAGATAGATAGATAGATAGATATGAACAGACTGTGATAGATAGATAGATAGATAAGAACAGACTGTGATAGATAGATAGATAGATAGATAGATAATCTAAAATGGATAAATAAAAAATATAATAGAAATATCTTAAAGAAATATTGAAACCAAATACGAAGAACTTAATTTTATAAAATAATATATATATATATATATATATATATATATATATATATATATATATATAGATATAAGAGAGAGAGAGAGAGAGAAGAAGATTGATATTTATGAAGAATAAATATTCAACAGATAATTATTTGGAGCAAATTTTGTTAAATAAAACATAAAAATTAGACTGCCTTAAATTTTTAATAATAATTTTTGGATCAATTTTTCCGTAAAACAAAACTAAATAAATAATAAAAGCGTCTGTCAAACAGCTCGTGTTTAATATTAAGGTTCCGAATTTAGATAATTTCTTCATTTAAAAATAAAAAAATATTAAAGAATATGGCAAACGCAACGCGATTGATTGGACAAATAATGGATTAATTTTGATAATCCATTATATTTTTTCATCATTTTTTTTTAAAAATGAAGACGACACACATATAAGGGGAGAGTTTTAAATGGCGTGCCAAGAAAAAAAAATAAAAAAGAAGTTAGAACTGACACTCTAGTTAGAAGAATTAAAAGAAAAATGAAGAATATTTAAGAATCAATTTTTAAAGAAATAACGATTTTTTTTTAAAAAATGATGGAAATATGTTACGTCTCTTTATTACAATCCATCCGTTTGATTTATTTGACTTGGGAAAGAAAATAAAATATATCTTGACTCTAAATGGACACACGCAAAATAATTATCTATTTTCTTTGCACATTTTCAAGACGAATCGTGTAAAACGGAATTTTAATAATTTTATCTGTTTAATCGA
>CAHIKZ030001886.1:35000-60000 GCA_903632075.3 Acanthosepion pharaonis
GCTCTTTAAGTTAAATAAATGAGCTGAGAAAAAAAACCCTCTTTTCTTAATATTAAATATAAACCTATGTTAATTCGTACAGAAACAGGACAAGTAAAGCGAAAATAAAATAAAAATAAGTTCTTTGTCTTCAATTTTTAATCAAACATGTATAAAGAAGTAATGCTACCTACACACATAAACAAAAGCACACGCAAACATTGCTTGACATAAGAATTTCCCAATGCCTTTATATATTCCTGTGGTTCTTGATTTGTCTTGAAAATTTCAAACACGCCGGCCACTTTTGAAAGCCTTTTCAAGATCGCTTCCAGGTCCAAGAGGTACTTGTCATATATTTCCCACGCAAATTCGAGCCAGTCGGAGATTCAAGCACTTTGCTCCTCGCACCGTCTCCTTCCCAGCGACCATGCCGTCATTAACTCGAGGAATTTCCTACTTCATAAAGGTAAACTACACAAATTGATGATTCGTCAGAGTTCGCTCAGTTCCGGTTCAGCGTTTTCGTTGATGAACTTCAACAAGAGTTCCACTTCAATTGGACTTTATCCGCTGGCAACTGTCCATCGTTTAAAGTCCTCATTGTTTGCCTCTGTTGATTGTTATTAGCTTCGTTTAGTGAATTTACCACTGGCATTATAATTACAGCGATGTATATTCATGTGTTACAACTATTTCAGAACGTTACTGTCGAACTTATTTGCAGCAGACGACATTTTATGTAGCCAATTTGAATTTGTCGTCTGTTTGTTCTCCAATCTTGTTCCAGCTTTCGATTTCTTCTTTCATTTTTTTTTATTTAACTATCAAACAGCCCAAATTTGGCTCCACGCAATTAAGGGCTTTTCCAAAAGATTAACAAAATTTTAAATCAGGACTGTTATTAATGGGTATGTGATGAAAATTGGAAAAAAATTGTATAGGGTTTGGTTCAGTTTGGTTTGTTTTACGGCATATCAACATCAATGAATTTTTTAATGCTGACAAGATTTTTATTGTGGGTAATATTTTCATCTATCTATCTATCTATCTATCTATCTATCTATCTATCTATCTCAGGATATATTGGTTTGGTTTGTTTTATGACATATCAACCTCAATGGGTTATTTAATGCCGACAAGATTTTTATTGCTGGTAATATTTCTTATCTATCTATCTATCTATCTATCTATCTATCTATGTCAGGATATATTAGTTTAGTTTGTCTTGTTTCACGGCATATCAACCTCAATAGGTTATTTAATTCCGAAGTGGTAAAATTTTTTTCAGAAATGTACTGCTGGTAATTTTTTATTTCAAAAATGAATTGCTGGCAATAATTTTTTACAAAGTATTTCTGTTAGTAAAACTTATTTTTACCCTTTCATAGGGTTTTGACAGCAGTTTGGAGTTAAATATTTGCCCATAGCTAGGACCCTAACAGGTGCTAAATTTTATTCGGGTCAGGGTGGACTTGTGAACACCAGCAATTAAGAGGTGGTTCCACGATTCTTAAAACCACTTGATCAGAGGCCTTGCTGTCGGATGTAGTTTATCGTCATACCCAGGACGGTTTGGATAGAGGTTTTGTTTTATTTACGACACATCAAATTTTCCCAGATAAATTAATGACGACTTCTGCCGAAAAATAGATAGGTAGACAAAGGTTTAATTGTGCGAGAAATAAAAAGGTTTGATTTAAATGGAAATCAAAAAGCCAAACATTGATCTCGTCTACTCATGATTAAAAAAAAAAGTTAACTTAGGTTTGGTTTGCAGAAAAGTAAAGACTGCTACAGGAAATAGGTGGAGTCTTTGTTGCGTCTGGGGGATTAGAATTCTGTATGAGGGTTTTGTCCGCATGCTATTCCCGTTAGTCAACAGGTCGATTAGACAACAGAT
The DNA here is from genome assembly GCA_903632075.3 of Acanthosepion pharaonis. Classification (NCBI taxonomy): domain Eukaryota; kingdom Metazoa; phylum Mollusca; class Cephalopoda; order Sepiida; family Sepiidae; genus Acanthosepion; species Acanthosepion pharaonis. The sequence goes on from CAHIKZ030001886.1 coordinate 36,883, forward strand.
GTGAGATTTGACAAGAAAGGTACTTTGAAAAGTAAATGCCCAAAACCATCTAATTTGTAAAACTGCTTTTGCTTTTTGCTTATTGCATATATATATATAATATATTATATATATATATATATATATATATATATATATATATATAAAAAAAGAACAGTAAGATATATAATCCGGTGTTCTTATAGATATTTTTATTTTTTTCAAAATAGTGCTTCAATGTAAATTTACAGAGCATTAATATTATAAATTAAATTGAATTTAAAATATGGTTTTTTATTTATACACAGTTCTAAACATGTTTCAAAATAGAAGCTAAAATATTTGAATTTAATTTTGCAATTAAATTAAAAGCATTAGTTCCATTTCATCTTCAAGCGAATTTTGGAGTAACTTTTTAAAAATTACTGGGTTTTAAAGACACAGCTAAAATTTTATTTCCATGGTTACAGAATATTCTACTTCAATTGGAAAGGGATTTAAAAATTCGAAATTTACATATACTTTGATATGGAAAAATAATTTTACTTAATATGAGTAATTTTCCTTCTGTTATAAAGTAATATAGTCTATTAAAACTAACAATGAAAATATTTTAAAATTTTAAAGTTGTAATTTTAAAATTGTAATTAAACAAATTTTTAGTTAAATAAAATGAATTCTAACCTAAACTTATTACACTTTAATACTACACGCACTTAAAAAGAATCCAAAAAAACACCTATAGTAAAATAAAATTAATATGAAATGCCCATAAGATATAAGCTTTTGAATATTGAATGACGAGAATGTCCTTTGTACTTACATGAAAAACAATATATTACTAGGTTTATATATAAAATAAAAGTTTACTAAATCAGTGAAATTAAGTAACCATTTTTGCCGTCATAGTCATAAAAAAAAAAAAAAAAAAAAACAAATGTAACCTCATATACATACTTAAACTTGATGTTAAAATAATGCTACATAATATAATGGATTCTAATACATTTAACTGTTCTTAAAAAGAATATAGTATAATAAAATTAAAAATGAGAATATTTCAAATCGTAGTTAAATAAAAAGTATTTAAAAAAAAAAACATCCCGAAAAATCTTTAAATTTATAAATGGAAAAAAAAAATATAAAATTTTTTATTACCATTAACAATAATTTAAAAAAAAAAAAATCCAGACGACATGCATTCAACGGATGTCAATTTTCATTGAAAAATACATCCCTACCCCTTACCAAATTGTAGCTAATAACTGATACAATGATACTGACATAAGGAAAACCGAGACATCCCTTGTCCAATTGAAGTAGAATATTCTGTAACCATGGAAACGTGATTTTAGCTGTGTCTTTAAAACCCAGTAATTTTTAAAAGTTACTCCAAAATTCGCTTGAGGATGAAATGGAACTAATGCTTTTAATTTAATTGCAAAAATTAAATTCAGGGGTTTTTAGCTTCTATTTTTGAAACATGGTTAGAACTGTGTAGAAAAAAAACATATTTTAAATCAATTAATTTATATATATATATATATATATATATATATATATATATATATAATTTATAATATAAAATATCTATAAGAAATTACCGTTCGAATATATGAAAATTAATTTTTAGGTGGTTTAAATATTCTTTAGGTATATATATATATATATATATATATATATATATATATATATATATATATATATATAGATAGATAGATATAATAAATATAAGATATGTGTTTATAAAATTTGTGTGTATGAAATAAAAAACGAATGCAAATGCAAATTGGGGGACGGATTTATACCAAAATTTATAGACACATGCTAAAGTTAGCAGGAATTTATAAGATCGACATTGCATTTCCCAACTCCATATCGATAGTGGAAATAATGATATTTATTATATTTTCTATTTTAGTTTCAATATATTTTGCAAAAATTTTGTACAAATATAACAGTTTTAAATAGGATGGCTGCAGAACGAATAGAATTGAAGATTCTACCATTTATATTTTTGAGAGCCATTTCATTTTTTAAACACGAATGTTATTTCTATTTTAAAAAAAAATCGATAGCTGTATTCGTCTTAATGGAAAAAATTTAAAATCTATATGGCACTTTACCCAATTGGCTCATTCGCTTGCTTAAATAATGAACGTTGATTCTGATTCCGCAGAACTGGGTTATATATAATATAAAAGAATATTTGTTGTTAACAAAATTTTTTTTCATTTAGGTTTATTTAAATTACGAGTAATTTTAAAATAATCGTTTTGTGTTCATTTTTATTTAGTTCTTTTTAATATAATATATTTAATGTTTAGTAATGAGCTTATTAAAAAAATTCGCAGTGTTTTTTTTACAAATGAAATAAAACATGTAGCAACATCAAATTGGCAAATGTCACACTTTTAAAAATAAGGAAGGGCAAAAATATTTTAATTAAATGATATTTGATTAAATAAAGTCATACGATTTTTGAAATTTTTTTTGGGCAACGCCAATCATGCTATTTTCATTGTATATATATATTTTTTGTTTTAGGCAATTTTTTTTCATTGATGCCTGTTTCATTAAATTTTATAGACAAGTTTATATTTATTTATTTTATTGTAAATTTTTTCATATTTGATAATTATTAATTAACATTTCATTAAAATGAAAGGAAAAACAACAATTTATTTTATATTGAAAAAATTTATCTTCCTTTCATGTTTATTTTTAAGACAAATTTTCAATGATTTCATAACATTATTAGAATATATTAAAGAATATTTTAAATATATAATAATTTTTTGATCTTGTTTACATTCTAATTTCCATTTTTATTTATATTTAACGTGCTTTGCAAAAATGAACTATATATATATATAAAATAGCTTATAAATAAAAATGAAAAATTATTGGATAACTGAATTGTTAAAATAAACCAATAACTTCTGTTATAAATTTTTTTTTTAATAATATTGAAATATTTCCTTATCAGACATTTGAAAAATTAAGCATAAAAGAACTTTAATTTTTCTATATTATTTAAAAAGAAAATCAAAATATATATATATATAAATATATATATATATATATATATATAATATAAAAAATATCTTTTTTTGCCATTGAATTTAAATCAGAGAAAAAAAAAAACACATTTTGCAAATTGAAAAAGGCATGATTTTAAATTTCATTTTATTTCAGCTATGATTAAATGAATGAATGAAAAAAATATAATAATATTGGGTCGAAATTCTGAGGAGGAATGAAATATGAAAAGAAATTGTAAAATTGATTTTTCAAAGAAAAAAATTTTTTCATCACATAAATTTTATATAGAAAGGTCAAAGCTAACTTTGAAATATAAATTAATTTTAAAAAACTTTCTTGTGTCATTGTTTTTGCAAATATAAATGCCAAAGAATTGGGTTTGTTTTTGGAAACAAAAAATGGGAAAATTACAACAAACCTTTGAGTTTTAAAAATTTTTCAAATTTTTTCAGGGAAAACGACACAATGATAATATATATTTGTTAAATTTTTTTCCAAAAATATATATTATATATATATATATATATATATATATATATTAATATATATATATATATAAAATTTTTAAGTAAAAAAAGATAAAAAATAAATTATTACAAAAACAAATTACAACTGCAGCCATTTTGTTTAAATATTTATAAGTGTTTTATAAATTTTGAACAAAAGAATATAAAACATAAATATTCAAATTGATTCATATTGATAAATAGAAGGGTTTTATACATTTTTTAAAATAAATACACTGATTTTTTTTCAATAAATAGACATATATATATATATATATATATATATATATTAAAAATTCTAAAATTTTAGACTTTATAACTTAAAAAGAAAAAGATTTATTGGAAAAATTTAATAAATATTATTAAATAATTTTTTAAAAAACGGTTTTTAATTTTTGAAATTTAAAGTTTTTTTAATTGATCAAAGAATATTATAGGAAGAGGCAAATTATATAAATTTAAAGAAACTTTTTTTTAGATTAATTTAAAAAATATTGGTTTGACTTTTCCTCAAGAAATTTAGAAGAATTTTAAATTTGATGAATCAGAATTTTCATATGATATTTTATCAATCTGAAAAAATTAACATAATTAATAAGAACAGGTGAAAAATTAATTTTCTTTTATTTTTTTTATTTTATATATATATATATATATATAATATATATTATTATCAGAATATATATATAAAAATATATATATAAATATATATTATATATATATAAATATGAAAAGAAGATAGAAGAAAGATTTAATCTTATAAAAACATTTTAATTTTTAGAAATTTTTTCAATGTCACACGGTAAGATAAAGAAAAACGATTTTAGAAAAACAAAAAAAAATAAGAAAAACTTATTAATTTTTCGAATGAACAAAGAAAAAAGACATCGATTAAGAAACACAAGTAAGAATAAATAAATAAGAATAAATGAAAAATATAAAATAGAAAATCGACATATATAATAAAAGATAGAAAAGATTAAAACAGAAAAGTAAAAAAAAAGAAAATGAAAAGTATTAAGAATTAGATAAAAGACAAAGAAAAAATAAAGAAGAAAAAGAAAAACAAGAAAAGAAGAAGGAAAGTAGGTGAAAAAATAAGAGTGGAACTTTATTTAGAAGAAAGAAATCTGAAATTTGAAGAAGAAAAGAAGATATTACAATGAAAATGAAGAAGAAGAAGAAGAAGAAGATATGAAGATGGAAGAAAGGAGAAAAAGAAGAAGAAGAAGAAGAAGAAGAAGAAGAAGAAGAAGAGAAGAAGAAGAAGAAGAAGAAGAAGAAGAAAAAGATGAAAGAAGAAGAAGAAGAAGAAGATGAAGAAAAGTTAATGAAGAAGAAGAAGAAGAAGAAGAAGAAGAAGAAAGAAGAAGAAGAAGAAGATGAAGAAGAAGATGAAGAAGAAGAAGAAGAAAAGAAAAAGAAAAAAAATGAGATGAAGAAGAAGAAGAAGAAGAAAGAAGAAGAAGAAGAAGAAGAAGAAGATGAAGAAGAAGAAGAAGAAGAAGAAGAAGATGAAGAAAGAAGAAGAAGAAGAAGAAGAAGAAGAAGAAGAATGAAGAAAAGAAGAAGAAGAAGAAGAAAGAAGAAGAAGAAGAAGAAGAAGAAGAAGAAGAAGATGAAGAAGAAGAAGAAGAAGAAGAAGAAGAAGAAGAAGAAGAAAATGAAAGAAGAAGAAGAAGAAGAAGGAAGAAGAAGAAGATGAAGAAGAAGAAGATGATGAAGAAGATGAAGAAGAAGATGAAGAAGAAGAAGAAGATGAAGAAGAAGAAGATGACAAAGAAGAAGAATATGTAGAAGATGATGAAGAAGAAGAAGAAAAAATCGAAGTTGGAATTCCAAATTAAGGAAAAGAAAGAAAATGAATGAAGGCAAAAGCGATTTTTAAATTTGGGGGACTTTTAAAAAAATCCTTCGTTGTTGTACTTGCTAAAAGCCAAAGAAAAAAGATTTTTGAAGAAAAGAAGAAAACTTGAAAAAAAATACGAAAGACAAAAAAGAGGAAAAAGAAAAGGAGAGAGAAAGAAGAGAGTGCTTAGAAAAATGGACGAATATTTCTAGAGGGGATTCCAGAATAAATGATTGTCAGAATTGATTCCAATTCCTGTCAAGAAAGTCTTCTTGTCTGATAAATCTAGAAAATATTTGGAAAATTCGTAAAGAAATATTCATGAATTAAAAACAAAGATATCTTTCTATAATTACCATCTTTTCTCAAATGCCTACACGTTGGTAGAAATTTGTCTTCAATATAAGTTATTGTTTTTCACTTTTGTTCGGAAAAATTATTGCTTTGTCTTTCTTCCTTGAATAAGAAACATTTTGAATTACACATCAGGATAGCATAAACAGAAACAATTCACGTGAATACACACACGTATATACATACATAAGCATACTTATTTTTACTTTTTATCATTCAAGCAAAGCAATATAACCACGAAGACGCAAGGATTGATTGCGTGTGAAAAAAATATCAGATAAATAAAAATATTATTAAGCAGAGAGGACAATAAACGAAGAGGAATTAAGACAAAAGATAAAGATTGACATTATATTTAAATTTAGATCAAAGTTCAATGGAAAGCAAGAGAGAAAGGAAAAGAGAAGATTAGCGGGAAGAAACTGTTAACATTGAACTTATGTTTGCATTTAGCAATTTTAAATGTAAAATGACGATACATAGCTGCCTATCTTGTACTGCATTTAGATTTCAGCTGTTTTTTTCTGATTCCTCTGGATATATTTTTTCTAATGCTATTTTCTTGAAGAAAAGTATCCTAAAAATTAGAAGGTAAAAATTCTGGGAAGTTTCTTCTCGTTTCCGGCGAGATTATAAATATTCACTAAAAATATGAAAAAAAAAAAATGATAAACATAGAAAAAAACACAGTTTTATTTTTGTTTGTCTGTTTCTAAGAATTTTTATTTTAAAAGACGTCTTTTCTCAACACATTGCTTACCTTTCCTGTATTTTCTATCTCTAGTCCAATGCGTATTTGGATCTCAGTGTCACATTTTGCATGAAAAAACACGTCCCAAATTAGTTGTTTTTAAATTTGACGAATAAATGAAATGGCTCTAAAGAAATAAAAGGACAACATGGGGATGGAAGAAAGATAAAAGGACCAAGATTGGGGTGCTAATATTGGAAGGACAAACCTAGAAGGAAAAGATCGAATCTCACTAGAAGTGCCACTTTAGTATTGAATTAATGTCATGAAAAAACAGATGGTCTTAATAAGGCAAATCCAAGTGAAAAGCCTTTATTCTGGGTGATGTTGATCTACTAAAACGATATGTACTGTATCATCTCAAAAGCTGACAGTAGAATTTTGCATTCAGATGGCCGGGTCAGCAAAGAAGCAAGGTGTATAAGTGGGTTGATTTGAAAAACGGGAATTAATTTTAGTGTAAATCAAAACAGAACTATATGAGAAGTGGCTTTCTATATATATAAAGGTTAGTTCGACACAGATGATGCGTAGAATAAGACAAGTTGAGATAAAGCAGATATAAATGCCCCACCCAAGAAAGTAAGAGGAGTCATTTACGTTGGAAATGAGAATGTAAAACCAACGTTTGAAGAAGATTAAAAAGGTAGGCGCCAACTAGCCAATATTAATTGACTTGAAATCAAAGGTTTAATAAACTATATAATATTACGTAGAAAATTTTTATAGGTATGCAATTAGAATTTACCTTTGAAATTGAAAGATGCCTAAATTTTAAGCAAAAGTATTGAAACAGGAAAATTTCTTTAGAAACAAAGAAAAGAATATTGAAATGTTATGTAACATCAGTCCTCCTATATGACAGTGAAACCTGGGCAATCTATTTTGCAGATGAATATGATTCAAGCAACAAAGATCTGGTTCTTTACGAGAAACTTTTGAGAATACCATGGACACGGAATTTTAGAAAATAGAAACAAGAAGGACACGTATTGAACATCAGGAAACAACATAATGTATAAATTTATCTTAACATCATGGTATCTCTTTGTGTCCTGTCAATTCATTCATCTATCTATCTATCTACATCTATCTATTTCAGTCTGTTCATATTCTATCTGGATCTATCTATCTATCTATCTATTAGACATTCATCATTATCATATTTCACCATGTAAATCTTTGAGTCCCGTGTTAATATCTATATATATATATTATATCTATCTATCTATATATATATATATCTATTCATCTATCTATCCATGTGTGGGGCCAGGTTACACGTTTGATAAGAAAAGTGTTTATGCCCGGCCCGATAATTGTAATAAATATTTCAAATGTCATTGGTGTCGAATGAGCCAAATGACAGAACAGTCGTTTGAGACGTATGCATTTTACGTCAGTAATATGAAAAAAAGTTATTTTTTTAAATGAATCCCATTTTCTCAAATGGAAAGTCTTCATCTAAAACCTACAGTACCAACGTCCCTAATCAAATTTTTTAGCAAGAATAGTTTTTTGTTATCTCCTTAAAACATACCAATGCTAACACTGCACGCATTCCCCACCCATCGACAATTTTTATTCCATTTTTCAAGTACAACGTCTGCCAGACGCGAGATTAGGGCATTCCATCTTCCAATTCTTGTGCAGACCTTGAATTTTTCGTAAGAGTGATGAGATATCTATTGGACCGGACAGAATTGGTCCATCGCAGGTACATCATTTTCACCCAGACAGATTTTTTTTTCATTTTAATGGTATAACGCTAAATTAGGCAGTGTCTCTTGAATTTGGCTTGCAATGAAACTTAAGGGGGTGGAAAACAACTCATTGACGAAAGAAGGAGTGAGGTCCTTTGAATATTTTCAATTGAAATGGGATTTTAAGGGGTCTGCAATGTTTCCATGAGCTTTAAAACAACTAGAACCAGAAGAAATATCACTTAAGAAAACAAAATAAAATGATTGGTTCAAATCGTAATTTGCTTTCCATCTGTGTAATGGAACAACAAGCCCCCATGAGTGACGAAATAGAAATCTATCTATTCATCTATCTATTATTCAACGGACTACAGAGACTATCATCGAGAAATCTATCTAAACAAGATCTATTTTTTAATGAAAATCATCTATCAAATCTATCTATCTATCTATCTATCTTAATATCTATCGTTCTCATCATCGTCAATCTATCTGTGTATGTTTATAAGGGTTCAGAATATTTATGGCCGTTTAATGATTAATGTATGAATATCAAATTTAAACTCGACCTTTTACCGAATCTAGAGAATGGGGTGCTAGTAAATATTGACTATGGAATTTCATCTAAAACGGTTTAAACTCTGCCTTTAGAAAGGAACCTTTCCTCTCCAGTCAGAGTCTCAAAAATTTAAGGTATGATAAAACCCAACCCATTTTATGCGGGGTTTCGTCATTTCGTTTGTCCGATCTGTTCGTCTAGGTTACCCCACATTATTCGGCATGCATGCCACATCCTATCTATATATATATATATATATATATATATGCGATCTGTTAGGATCAGTAATAGCATTCATAGAAAGAAAGAATGGAAAAATTGAAAAGAAAAGGATTAAAGGTTACATAGAAGGAGAGAGTATCTTTGTTGTAGATAGACCTGAACAGACTGGGGAGATTTGCGATCTATACAATAAGGAATAGCCTCGGAGATAGATAGATAGATAGATAGAAGATAGATAGATAGATAGAAAGATAGATAGATAGACAACTGTAACAAACCATATAAACTCATGGACAGGGTACTGAAAAAGAAATGGGGAGAACCGGAATATAAATACACTTACTACTGGACAGAATGCGATGGACGTTAGCAAAAGACACAACCCGGGAAGTGATTGTACTGATTTGGCGATGTTTTGTTTTTAATCAACAGGCATTTAACTATTTGGGAATTTGTTTTTGAAGGTATATTGAAGAGCAAAAGATGACGTACAAAACCTGAACAAAATATTAAGAAACCGAAACTTTAATCATAAAAAGCAAAGAAAAGAAGACCTGAATTTCGATTTAATGGCAGTCTTCCTGGTATGCCAGTGAATGCTGAACAAAGCTGCACAATGAAGAGGAGACTTGCATCAACGTTTTCCAAGCACCGGAGAAGAAAAAAAAAAATACTTTGTTTATTTATTTATTTTTTACTTGACTAAACGAGCGCAGTTCCATTAGGGAAAATGAAAACAAAAAAAGACACTTGTATTTAAAATGAAAACAGTTGAAATTTCTAGCATTAAAAAACAGGTAAATTATTCAAGACGTTTTTTTTTTATACGATGGAAAATCCCAGCGAAAAGAAATACGTTCTAGAAAACAAAACATTAATGGACGATACATTTAACCAAAATCTTTTGATTGAAAATCAATCTTGGACAAAGTTTAAAAGAAATCGAAACAAAAGATTATCAATTGAAAAAGAAAGTTTATTGATTGTTAGCAAAAGGGCTTTAACCCAAGAGGTTTTCTGGCCCAAGACGTTCCAAAATCAAGTCCTGTCATTGGAGAAAATGGTTTTAACAGGCGACAGAAAATTTTTCGTACAGAACTGAAGGTTTTCCGGAATGGTAAAAGATAACATTCAAAAGCTGAACAAAATATTAAGAAACGGGAAAATTTAATTATTAAAATTTGAAATGTAATTTTGTTTTCCTCGATGATTTTGAAACGAACAGGCGATAAAAAATTAAATCCTACCTTAAATTTGTGAGAAAATAGCGTACACTGTTCTCAATTCACTATCTTATTTTCCCTAAAAAAAAACTTTAAAAAAGTGACAAGAATCCAAATGAATTATTTATTCCAAAAAATTACAATGGAATAAGTAGACACGCCTAGTCGTCTTTTGTATGGACACAGGTTTGCGTGCGTGAGAATATTAGAATCAACTTTTAACAGAATGACATTAAAAATCTTCGTTTTTACAACAGGTAAGGAATGGGAATTATACAGGACGTCTTTTTTTTATACGATACACTATCCCCGCTTCAGAAATACGTTCTAGAAAACAACATTAAAATAAATAACATTTTGCCAGTAATCGCCTGGACAAAGTAGTAAAAGAAATCGGAAATAAAGGATTATCAATTGTATGAAGAGAGTTTATGATTGTTAGCAAAAGGGCTAACCTAAGAGGTTGTTACGATCTGAAGATGTCAAAATCCGTACTACAAGGATTCCACTACAAGGAACATATATCATCTACAAACTATATATATCCATGAAACATAGGTTTACTCTGAGAGTATAAAATCATATAATCATATATACGTAGTTGGAGTCAAGAATTTTCTTACAAAATAATTCGATTTCAGCACTAAATAAACCATAGGAATTGATATGCCGTTATATAAAAATAAAAATAACCAAAAACAAACGAGCGAAACAAGCAACCAACGAAGATATGGTGATTTTCCAAGTGCAACTTAGGTGTGGCACAAGGCCGAAAGTATGGCGCACAAAGTAAGGATCGAACTGGCTACTCAGTGGTTAACTGTACTAGCAAGACAAACTCGTTAACAATTACACCGTCTGGGGTTGACCGAAATAGTGATTTTCTAAGGAAAGCTTAGATGTGGCACAATGCCGAAAGTATGGGACACCCATTGATGATCAAACTCACTACCCAGTAGTAATTGTTCTAGTAAGACAAGCTCGTTAACCATTACCTCGCCTCGGAATACCCCTGAATAGTGATTTTCTGAGCGAAGTTTAGAAAATACAAGGCCGAAAGTATGTAGCACCAAGTTATGATCGAACTCAATACTCAGTCGTAATTGTTCTAGCAAGACAAACTTGTTAACCATTGCATCACGTCGAGGTGCCTCATCAATGATTTTGATGCTCTTAGATGTGGCACAAGGCCGAGTATGGGGCACCCAGTAAGGATCGAACTCACTACTCAGTCGTAATTGTTCTTAGCGAGACAAACTTGCTAACCATTACATCACGTCAAACGGAGAGGGCTTATTTTTTAAGCGTAGTTAGATGTGGCACAAGGCGGAAAGTATGGAGCACCTAAGGAACAAACCCCTTTTTCAGTCGTAACTGATCGAGTTCAAATAACTAATCATTACATCAGGTCGAGGTACAACCATAATTAAAAGTGTACAATACCTTTTTTTTATTAACTTGTTATATAATGGTGGGTGAGTTTAGCGTAGCTACTGACTACAGATTGTCCTTCAAAAGCAAAAGACTTCGGCCATGGGCAAATCCTTCTAGGTGTCAACATATTCATCTACAGGGTGTCCAGAAACTTGAATTATCACTGTTTTATCTTTCAGGAAATATTGACTTTGAATAACCTTGAGTAAAATGTCTTCGAATCCCATGACCTTTGAATAATCGTTCGACCTCAAAAATTCCTTAACTCTGATTGGTTCTTTATGAATAATTAATTGCTGATTGGTTTTTTATGAATGATCATTTGCTGATTGTTTTTATGAATGATTAATTGTTGATTGGTTATTTTATGAATAATTAATTGCTGATTGTATTTTTTGAAAAATTATTTGCTGATTGGTTCTTTTATGAAAATTAATTGTTGATTGGTTCTTTTATGAATGATTCTTGTTGATTGGTAACTTTTTGAATAATTAATTCTGATTGGTTCTTTTACTGAATGATTAATTGTTGATTGGTTCTTTTATGAATAATTAATTTGATTATTATTTTTATGAATGATTATTTGCTTATTAAGTAAACAAATGATCACGTAACCATTCCAAGATGACTAGTCATTCCTTCACTGAGTCAGTAGTCGTAGATCAGAGTAGACCATACTCTACTCTGGTCATCTCTTGTTTTATGTGCCAAAATATACTGTTGAAGAAGAGTCTATTTGCCGGCCCTGTAAAAGAAGCCAAAGGTTATTTGCCGGTAACATTTTTTATTATAATGAAGTCAGTTAACACAAGAATAACAAAACGCAGATTTAACAGTCTTTGCAAATCCTAAACTTACATTGTGCATGGTTTTCACAGACCACAGAATCCATGTTGTAAAAGTTCAATGGAAAGCAAGAGGCGGGAAGAGAGTTCCATTAGCGGGAAGAAACTGTTAACATTGAACTTATGTTTGCATCTAGCAATTTTAAATGTAAAATGACGATACATAGCTGCCTATCTTGTACTGCATTTAGATTTCAGCTGTTTTTTTTCTGATTTTGAGTGGATATATTTTTTTCTAATGCTATTTTCTTGGAATTTCCAGTATCCTTCTGTAGAAGCTTAATTCTGTTGCCTCTCGTTTTCTTCTCGTTTCCGGCGAGATTATCCAATATTCACGGCCATATGTAAAAAAAAAAAAAAATGATACACATAGAAATCTAGCACAGTTTTATTTTTGTTTGTCTGTTTCTAAGAATTTTTTATTTTATTTTTGTCTTTTCTCAACACATTGCTTACCTTTTGGAAGGCTTCTATCTCTAGTCCAATGCGTATTTGGATCTCAGTGTCACATTTTGCATACCCTGTTAAAACACGTCCCAAATTAGTTGTTTTTAAATTTGCAATATACGTAATGGCTCTAAAGAAATATCTTCATATGCATGGGGGAAGGGCGCAAGGCATATAGCCTAAGGACAAACCTAGATCGAAGATGATCTCACTTCTCACTAGGTGCCACTTTAGTATATAATTAATGTCATGAAATAACAGATGGTCTTAATAAAAATTAATCCCAGTGAGGAGCCTTTATTCTGGGTGATGTTGATCTACTATAACCCCGATATGTACTGTACTCATCTCAGAAGCTGCCAGAGTAGAATTTTGCATTCAGACAAGCGCCGGGTCAGCAAAGAAGCAAGGTGTATCAGTGGGTTGACTTGAAACACGGCCTCCTAGCCACTAGGTGTAAATCCGCGCTTTCACTATATGTCAGTGGCTTCTCTATATATATAAAGGGTTAGTCGACACAGATGTGCGTAGAATAAGCACAAGTTGAGATAAAGCAGATATATAATTGCCCCACCCAAGAAAGTAAGAGTGAGTCATTTACGTTGGCAGGAGAATGTAAAACCAACGTTTGGAGAAGAGCAAAAGTCAGGCGCCAACTAGCCAATATTAATTGACGAAATCAAAGATTTAATAAACTATATAATATTACGTAGAAGTGATTTTAGTAGGTATGCAATTAGAATACCTCAATGAAATTGAAAGATGCCTAAAAAAACTAAGCAAAGTATCAAGAAACAGGAAAATTTCTTTAGAAACAAAGAAAAGAATATTGAAATGTTATGTAACATCAGTCCTCCTATATGACAGTGAAACCTGGGCAATCTCCTTGCAGATGAATAGCCTTCAAGCAACAAAGATCTGGTTCTACAGAAGGCTGCTGAGAATACCATGGACACGGAATTTTAGAGAAAATAGAAACAAGAAGGACACGTATACTGAACATCAGGAAACAACTATGTATAAATCTATCTTAACATCATGTATCTCTTTGTGTCCCGTCGTTATCTATCTATCTATCTATCTATCTATCTATCTATTTCAGTCTGTTCATATCTATCTATCTATCTATCTATCTATCTATCTATCTATCTCTTCACCATGTATCTCTTTGAGTCCCGTCATTATCTATCTATCTATCTATCTATCTATCTATCTATCTATCTATCTATCTATCTATCTATGTGTGTGTAAGGAGTATTATTAATTGTGTCTTTATGATTAATTTATAATGGCCTATTTCCAACCGTCATTCCTGTCGAATGAGCCAAATGACAGAACAGGCGTTTGAGACGTATGCTTACGTCAGTAATTCTCCTCAAAAAAGTTATTTTTTTTTTAAATGAAACTGGTTGCTTCTTAAATAAAGTCTTCATTCTAAAACCTACGTACCAACCTCCCTACCTACCTTTTTAGCAATCTAACTTCTGTACTATCTCCTTCACACTTACCAACGCTAACAGTCTGCACGTTAAAAGCCAATCTACGCTTTATTCATTTTTCAATTACAACGTCTGCCAGACGCGAGATTAGGGCATTCTCTTCCGACCACAAGAGACCTTGTCTTTTCGTTAGAGTGATGATATTCAAGCCGACCGACAGATGGTGCGTCCATCACGGCTAGCGACATCATTTTTCACCCAGACAGATTTTTTTTTTCATTTTAACGGTATGGCTGCTAAATTAGGCAGCAGAGATCTGCTTGCAATGAAACTTCTTTCTTTTTTGGGGGGGTAGGGACACTTGGTTTGACGAGTTAAGAGTTGAGGTTGTTGAAGTTATACACTGGGATTTAAAAGATGTATGCTTTCTCCATTAGAAGCTTAAAGTTGTCTGGAAGACATATCGCTTTTGCATGCCATAAAATGATTTGGTTCACAAATCGTCAATATATGCTTTCCATTCGTGTCGCAAGCTCCTTGCTACGAAATCAAATCTATCTATCTATCTATCTATCTATCTATCTATCTATCTATCTATCTATTTCTTAATGAAAATCTATCTATCTATCTATCTATCTATCTATCTATCTGTGTATGTGTGTGTAAGGAGTATTTATATTGTACCTTTATGATTAATGTATAATGGCTTATTTCCAACCGTCATTCTTGTCGAATTTCTTAATGAGAATCTATCTATCTATCTATCTATCTATCTATCTATCTATCTATCTATCTATCTTTAGAAAGACAAATTAGAAAGCAAGCTTCAAAAATTTAAATTATGATAATTTTTCAACCCATTCATGCAGGTCTGTGTTTGTTGTCTGTCTGTCTGTCTGTCTGTCTCTCTCTCTCTCTCTATATATATATATATATATATATATATATATATATATATATATATATATATTTAATTTATCTATCTATCTATAGAAAGAAAAGAATGGAAAATTGAAAAGCAAACATTGTTGTCATAGATAGATAGATACATAGATAGATAGATAGATATGAACAGACTGAGATAGATAGATAGATACATATGAACAGACTGAGATAGATAGATAGATAGATAGATATTAGATAGATAGATAGATAGATAGATAGATAGATAAATAGGAACAAACCATATAAACTCATGGACAGGGTACTGAAAGAAATGGGGAGAAACGGAATAACCATACGTTATAAAAAGACAGAATGTATGGACGTTAGCAAAAGACACAACCCGGGAAGTGAGCTACGATTTGGCGATGTCACAATCAATACGCACAGGCATTTAACTATCTGGGAATTTCTTCGAAGGTACCTTGGAAGAGCAAAAGATGACGTTCAAAAGCTGAACAAAAATATTAAGAAACCGGAAACTTTAATTAAAAAGCAAAGAAAAGAAGACCTGAATTGTTATGTAATGGCAGTCTTCCTGTATGCCAGTGAATGCTGAACAATTTTCACACAGATGAAGAGGAGACTTGCATCAGCAGAGGCGCGGTTCTGGAGAAGAATGTTTAGAATACTGTGTGTGTGTGGGGGGGCATATGAATAAAGGGCGCAGTATTAGGGAAAATGCAAACAAAAAAGACACTTGTATTTAAAATGAAAAACAGTTGAAACTTCTAGCATTAAAAAAACAGGTAAATTATTCAAGACGTCTTTTTTTTATACGATACAATATCCCCGCTTCAGAAATACGTTCTAGAAAACAAATACATTAAAAGACATGACATTTTTGCCAGAAATCTTTTTCATAAAATCGCTCTGGACAAAGTAGTAAAAGAAATCGAAAATAAAAGATTATCAATTGTAAGAAGAGAGTTTATGATTGTTAGCAAAAGGGGCTAACCCAAGAGGTTTGTTACGATCTGAAGATGTCAAAATCAAGTCCTGTCTGAGAAGTTGTTTTAACAGGCGACAGAAAATGTGGCACAGAAATCCGAAGGTGACTCGGAATGGTAAAAGATAACATTCAAAAGCTGAACAAAATATTAAGAAACGGGAAAATTTAATTATTAAAATTTGAAATGTAATTTTCGTTTTTCCTCAGATGATTTGAAAACGAACAGGCGATAAAAAAATTAAATCCTACCTTAAATTTGTGAGAAAATAGCGTACACTGTTCTCAATTCACTATCTTATTTTCCCTAAAAAAAAAATCCCTTTAAAAGTGACAAGAATCCAAATGAATTATTTATTCACAAAAATTACAATGGAATAAGTAGACACGCTTAGTCGTCTTTGTATGGACACAGGGTTTTGCGTGCGTGAGAATATTAGAATCAACTTTAACAGAATGACATTAAAATCTTCGTTTTTACAACAGGTAAGGAATGTGAATTATACAGGACGTCTTTTTATACGATACACTATCCCCGCTTCAGAAATACGTTCTAGAAAACAAATACATTAAAATAAATAACATTTTTGCCAGTAATCGCTCTGGACAAAGTAGTAAAAGAAATCGGAAATAAAGGATTATCAATTGTACGAAGAGAGTTTATGATTGTTAGCAAAAGGGCTAACCCAAGAGGCTGTTACGATCTGAAGATGTCAAAATCAAGCAAGTACTAGCCATTCCACTACAAGGAAATATATCATCTACAAACTATATATATCCATGAAACATAGGTTTACTCTGAGAGTATAAAATCATATAATCATATATTTTAGTTGGAGTCAAGAATTTTCTTACAAATAGTTTCGATTTCAGCACTAAATAAAAAACCATAGGAATTGATATGCCGTTATATAAAAAAAAAAAATAACCAAAAACAAACGAAGAAACAAACAAACCAACGAAGATATGGTGATTTTCATAAACTGAAACTTAGGTGTGGCACAAGGCTTTCGAAAGTAGGCGCACAAAAGTAAGGAATCGAACTGGCTACTCAGTGGTTAACTGTACTAGCAAGACAAACTCGTTAACAATTACACCGTCTGGGGTTGACTGAAATAGTGATTTTTATCTTTTTTTTTAGATGCACAATGCCGAAAATTATGGGACACCCATTGATGATCAAACTTTTACCCAGTAGTAATTGTTCTAGTAAGACAAGCTCGTTAACCATTACCTCGCCTCGGAATACCCCGAATAGTGATTTTCTGAGCGAAGTTTAGATGTAACACAAGGCCGAAAGTATGTAGCACCAAGTTATGATCGAACTCAATACTCAGTCGTAATTGTTCTAGCAAGACAAACTTGTTAACCATTGCACCACGTCGAGGTGCCTCATCAATGATTTCGCAAGCGTAGCTCAGATGTGGCACAAGGCCGAAAGTATGGGGCACCCAGTAAGGATCGAACTCACTACTCAGTCGTAATTGTTCTAGCGAGACAAACTTGCTAACCATTACATCACGTCAAAACGCCCAGGGCTTATTTTGTAAGCGTAGCTTAGATGTGGCACAAGGCGGAAAGTATGGAGCACCTAGTGAGGAACAAACCCACTTTTCAGTCGTAACTGATCGAGCGAGACTAACCTGCTAATCATTACATCAGGTCGAGGTACACAACCATAATTAAAGTGTACAATACGACTTTTTTTTTATTAACTTTTGTTATATAATGTGGTGGGTGAGTTTAGCGTAGCCTGGACTACAGATTGTCCTTTCAAAAGCAAAAGACTTTCGGCCATGGGAAATCCTTCTAGGTGTCTTCATATTCATCTACAGGGTGTCCAGCAAATCTATTATCACTGTTTTATCTTTCAGGAAATATTGACCTTGAATAACCTTGAGTAAATGTCTTGAATATTCATGACCTTGAATAATCGTTCGACTCTCGTGTAATTCCTTAACTCTGATTGGTTCTTTTATGAATAATTAATTGCTGATTGGTTCTTTTATGAATGATTATTTGCTGATTGGTTCTTTTATGAATGATTAATTGCTGATTGGTTCTTTTATGAATAATTAATTGCTGATTGGTTCTTTTATGAATGATTATTTGCTGATTGGTTCTTTTATGAATAATTAATTGCTGATTGGTTCTTTTATGAATGATTATTTTATGATTGATTCTTTTTATGAATAATAATTAATTTATTGATTGGTTCTTTTATGAATGATTAATTGCTGATTGGTTCTTTTATGAATAATTAATTTCTGATTGGTTCTTTTATGAATGATTATTTGCTGTGACTCGTCATTTTAAGGTTATTTGCAGACAACTTTCCTTCTGGTCTTCTCGTATGGCTAAACAACTCACTTTTCAAAGAACAACTTCCGATGTGGTGTTTGACGAAATTTGCAGAAAGTCTCCCGAATTCTTCAGTAACATCAATTAACACAAGTTTTCAGCGGTTGTCTCACGTTTTTCGGAATTTACTTTTCTTCTGGGCACACTGAATTTTTCAGTGAATTTGCAATTTCCTGTTTTTCCCAAAATGGGCCAGTATAGGCATACAACAATTTCATTCCTGCAGATTTTTATGATCATTTTTTCTTTTATCTATGAGCTTTTACATTTGTCACGTCAATGTTATTGAATGGTACTCAGTCAATTGATAGACATCATACTATTAACTGTAATCAGCGTATTGTGTTAGCAATGTAAACAACAGGTGTGACTTTCGTGTCAGTGTCGAATATTTTATCTTTGCAGATATATACCTACAGAGACGCAAATACAGAGGCAAAGAATATTTGCAGGACTTATAGAATTTCATTTAATTAACAAAAAACATCGCTTCTAAAGTTTTTATTCAAACAAGCGAAAGAGACTTGTTTGTAAAATTTAATAAAAATTAGATATATAATTTTTTTAATATTTATTATTATTCATATCTATCTAAATAACATTCTATCTATCATAGCGCGGTCATATCGATTTATAGGAAAAGATAGAAAAATAGTAAGAGAGCTATCTATCTATCTATCTATCTATCATATATATATATATATATATATATATATTTAACTTATGCAGTGTTACATTACATCATAATTTCCCACCTGATGAGACGTCTAAAAAAGGTTTGCTCTTTGTGGACGTTGAAACGAAAATGTAGAATTTTGTAGGGGATATGTGACACTGCATATGATAAATAAATATTTACGGCTATCGATTTTATGTGTTTATGCTGTTTGAACGCTGTAATGTTTGTTTATTTTTTATATATATATATATATATATATATATATATATATATATATATATATAAGAAAAAAAAAAAAAAATTTAATTTTAAATAGTAATTATTTATTAATGTTAATATAAAGTCAACGTCGGGACGTTTCGGTCTATTTTAGACCATCATTCAGGACATATTCATAAAACATAAATGAACATTAGAATATTTTATTATTTTATTTATTATTATTTGACTTTATATTAACATTAAAACAGCATAATTGCATATTAAGATTTTTGTTTGTTTTTTTCTGTATATTTTTCTTCATACTGTCGGATCTATATCCATATATTTGCACATATATATATATATATATATATATATATATATATATATATATATATATACAAATAGATAAATAGGTAGATAGAGATTAGATCAAATAATTAGATAGATTGATAATAGATATATATATAGATAGATAGATAGTGTTGTGGTAGGATCCCCTAATTTGCATAGTTATATACCGACCATATAAATATGGTTGGTACCGGGAAGACGAGGGAGGAATCAAGAGATTCAACCAGAGACTCTGACCGACTGCGACTAAGTCAACACATTCTCCAGGAACGGTCTTACCAGGAATATACAAAAGACTATATGTAAATATTGTGTAGACTTTCTTGTTTCAATACATTCTGTTCTAAGTACATTTTGTGTTGCATTATTATTCCATGCATTAGTCAAGTTTCAACAGATAGATAGATAGATAGATAGATAGATAGATAGATAGATAGATAGATAGATAGATGCGATATGATACCCGAGAAAAGATTGAAATAGGAGAAAATATATATGGAGAGAATGACAGTTGGACAAATTGAGAGATGAAAAGACAAAGAAAAAAGAAAGAAGGAAAGAAAGAAAGAAAGAAAGTGAAAATAAACAAAAACGAAAGAAAAGAGATAGATATGTAGACAGACAGAAAGGATGACATAACAAAATTATTAAAAAGACAGAAAATGAAAATAAACACGTAGAGACTTAGATAGATAAATATTTAGAGAGAGAGAGAGAAAGACAGAAAGACAGAAAGAGAGAAAGAGAGGGAGGGAAGGATGAATGTAGGGAAATATAGAATCTTCCTGAGATAGATAGATAGATAGATAGATAGATAGATAAAACCTGAAATAGATAGATAGATAGATAAAAACAGACAGAATAGATACATACATAGATAGATAGATAGATAGATAGATAGATAGATAGATACAATAAAAAAAGGATAGATAGATAAAAGAATAAATTTAAAAGATAGATAGATAGATAGATAGATAGATAGATAGGTAGGTAGGTAGGTAGGTAGGTAGGTAGGTAGATAGATCGATAAAACCTGAAATAGATAGATAGATAAAAACATACAGAATAGATAGATAGATAGATAGATAGATAGATAGGTGTAGATGAATTCAGATACACACAAAGAAAATACGCACTCGAAACATCCTGAGTTAAGATAGATAGATAGATAGATAGATAGATAGATAATGGGAGATAGATAGATAGATAGATAGATAGATAGATAGATAGATAGATAGATATAATAGCTGTGATATAATGGCTAAGAAAAATTTAAATAGGAAGAAAGAAAAATATACATAGGGAGAGAAACAGATGGATAGATTAATAAATGAAAAGATAGAAAATGATAAAAAGAATGGGAAAAGAAAGAAAAGCGTAAGAAGAAAAGACATATAGAGAGGCAAACACATAGGTAATATGAAAAGATGGCGTAGAAAAGTATTAGAAAAAAAATAAATTGTAAAAGAAATACGAAGAGGTCGAGATAGATAGATACGTAGATAGATACACGTGATATATTAAATATGATATATATAAATATATAAAAAGAAAGAAATTAATTAACATAAATGAAAGAATACACATTCTCTCTCTCTCTCTCACACACACACACACACATATATATATATATATATATATATATAAAGAGAGACAGACAAACAGACAGACGGATAGAAAGAGAGAAATAAAGAGAAATTATAAGTTAAGAAATTGACAAAATCTGGAATGCATATACGAAGAGTCTGAAATAGAGAAAAGATAGTTGTGATATTATTCGACACAAAGAAACTGATACAGACACACACACACACACACACACACACATATATATATATATATATAAATATGAGGAAAACAAAATTACATACACACACACACACATTTACACACACACACATATATATGTAAAACAAAATTATATAAAATATAAGGAAAATAAAATTAATATATATATATATATATATATATATATATATATATATATATATATATATATATATATATATATATATGCCCAAAAACAAAATTACACAGGGTTATATATATATATATATAGAGAGAGAGAGAGAGAGGAAACAAAAATAAACACACACATATATATATGCAAAACAAAATTATATATAAATATAAGGAAAATAAAATTATATATATATATATATATATATATATATATATATATATATGTGTGTGTGTGTGTTTGTGAAAATATTCAGTTGGATGGATATGAGTCTGTTATCCTGGGTATGCAACTTTGTTGATCATCAGAGTAAATGGTTATTTTTTTTAAATTGGAAGATTTATGCAAAACTATGTTTGATGGTGGGTGGGTGAATTGAAATCTGCCTCTTAAGGAAAAAATATATTATTTATTTTATTTATCTATCTTTCACTATCTATCTCCTCTATCTCTTGGATCTCTCTCTTTCTCTATATATATATATATATATATATATATATATATATATATACTGACAAGAAAAAAATTAAAAATATATATATATATATATATATATATATATATGTAAGGAAAATATTAGTATAAATTAAAATTTAATTACGTATTTTATTGCTATGAATTTGAGTCAATAAAACCAAGGCAGAACCAATGTTGAATGTTAAATGACTGTTACAGATGTTGATTTTTGTGTTTGGTTTCAAGCAAAGGCTTATAAAGGACCTGAATTCTTTCGTTGCAAGGTTTCCCAATTAAACACTGAACTGCACTCTAAACGACACACTGTCGGACAGAAGAAATGATAAACTAATTCCAGACGTCGTTTTCTACCATTCAACTTCGGTTCTGCCTTGCTTGGTTGACTCATAACTCATTGCGCTGAAAATGCGTACACTACTTCCCGAACACGCTACAAATTCTGTTGCGAGATAATCTTCGAATGATTTCAGTCTGTGCCCGTCTGTTATCAAAGACCAGATAACGATGTGCCATAGGTTTTTTAGTTAGAGTTCCATACCCTCTTTGGAAAACATTGGCATGGTTTGGACACGTTACAAGGCACGACAGCCTGTGCAAGACCATCATACAAGCCAGCATTGAAGGTGGACGTAGGCGAGGGCGCCAACCCAAAAGCTGGTTGGACGATGTTAAAAAATTAGGTGGATCCTACCACAACACTATCTATCTGTCTATCTATCTATCTATCTATCTATCTATCTATCTATCTATCTATCTATCTCAGACAGATTTGATCTACCTCTCTATCTACCTATTTATCTATTTGTACAACTGTACCAGAATTGCTGATGGTTGCCGTT
>CAHIKZ030001886.1:62500-87500 GCA_903632075.3 Acanthosepion pharaonis
ATATATAGGTTTCACCCATACAGATCGTGAGAGGTTAAACTGGCCAGTTTTACCATGGCGATCCGTTTAAGAAAAAACCTAGGTAGGTTTGCCTGGCTCTTTAGGTTTATATATATAAACAACCAACTAGTGAATTAAGGAAGGAACAAAATCAAAAAATATAATGTGATTCTTCTTATCAGCGTAGAAAAGGAATAGGATAAATATTGGCAAATTTGAAATCAAAATTAAATCTTCAAATTCAAGCCTAATTAGGCTGTATTGAAGCACTTACTGGGAACGTGTAGGTCTAAACATATAACAACAAAATGGTTGCGTGAATATAGACGAAATCTTTTATGCTCAGGTAATAATCTATACATGGAAAATATTATGCATTCGAATGTTCGTGCGTGTGCATACGCGTAACAATTCATTAAAAATTGTACACTTTTATCTGCTAAATCACGAATTGTCAACTTTTTAGGTACTTTTAATGCGATAAATATTGTTAAAAAATGGCTTCTGTAATCTCGTGTTGTTGCTGATAATCGCGCGCTGCAGTTTTATGGCGAGACAGCAGCGTCAATCTTCGCTGATTAACGAAGACATTAGGCAGAAGATAACGAGCTGTCCAAACGGAGCTCACGCGTGGCTTCGAAACGAGACCAGTTATATATGAGATATGCCTACTTGAAAACGGAAGAAAGAAACAGTAATATCGAAGGCACAAGTGAATGAGAACAACAAGGTAAAGGGGGAAATAAAGCAACGACGAAAACTAAAACTAAATTGCAAAACAAAACAAAACAAAACTTGAGGAGAAATTAAGAAAGTAAAATAATTTGAGAAATCAGACGTCATATCGAATATTTAATAGAAATATCAAAAGAATGGAAACAAATAAAAATAATACAATTTTTAAATAAGTAGTGGGATGATTATTAAAATGACAAAGTTGGGAGGCAACAGTAGCAGCATTGAAACAATAATAATAATAATAATAATAATAATTAATAATGATACATTGTGTTAGCAGTCGACAAAATCAAAAGCAAATAACGCGCAGGGGCAAAATTAAAAACATTATATGGCGACAATTTACCATCGAATAATAATAATGGGAAGAAGAAGATGATGGTGAATAGGATGGAGAAGTAGAAAATGAAGAAGATGAGGATAAAGAAGAAAAAAAAGGCAGAGGGGAATAATAATAATAATAATAATAATAATAATAATAATAA
Organism: Acanthosepion pharaonis; assembly: GCA_903632075.3. NCBI lineage: Eukaryota > Metazoa > Mollusca > Cephalopoda > Sepiida > Sepiidae > Acanthosepion > Acanthosepion pharaonis. Next base: position 63,724 of record CAHIKZ030001886.1, read on the forward strand.
TGGTGAATAGGATGGAAGAAGAAGATGATGGTGAATAGGATGGAGAAGTAGAAAATGAAGAAGATGAGGATAAAGAAGAAGGAAAAGGCAGAGGAATATAATAATAATAATAATAATAATAATAATAATAATAATAATAATAATGGGAAGAAGAAGATGATGGTGAATAGGATGGAGAAGTAGAAAAATGAAGAAGATGAGGATAAAAAGAAGAAGGAAAAGGCAGAGGGGAATAATAATAATAATAATAATAATAATAATAATAATAATAATAATGGGAAGAAGAAGATGATGGTGAATAGGATGGAGAAGTAGAAAATGAAGAAGATGAGGATAAAGAAGAAGGAAAAGGCAGAGGAATAATAATAATAATAATAATAATAATAATAATAAATAATAATAATAATGGGAAGAAGTAGAAAATGAAGATGATGGTGAATAGGATAATAATAATAATAAATTAGAAAAAAGAAGAAGATTTGGTGAAAAGACAAAAGATGAGGATAAAGAAGAAGGAAAAAGAAGAGGGAAAATAATAATAATAATAATAATAATAATAATAATAATGAAAAGAAGAAGATTTCTAAGAAGGAAGAGGATTTGGAGAAGTAAATTAAATTATTTAAAGAAATGAAGATAAAGAAAAGAAAAAACGAATTTAATTTTTTTTTTTTTTTTTTTTAACCAGATCATTCTCTTTGATTTCCAATCGTGTCTCTGTCTATTGTTGCTTGGCAACCCAGAAGGAGAAGGAAAACTCCGAACAACAACCCGCAACTCAAGGTGTTAATCGTGCCGAGGAGTGAATGGCTACTGCGTTATGAGGTCGCGAACGAATAATACAGGGAAGGAACCCTGTCTGTGAAAAGACCGTTACTCAACGTGCCGGGCAACTTTGGGTGGACTTTTGGACCCGTGCGTCACTCGTGGGATTAATATGAAAATTAATAAAAAATAGAAACAAAACGTCCAGTATGGCTCTTCCAGTGGATAAACAGGGAGCCCGTCCTTCAGGAGGGAACCTACCTGAGGTCGAAAAATCTGCCATAGGAACAAACTCCTAACACAAAGAATGAATCTTCAGGTCCCCACAACCAGGATAATCCTAATGATGGTCCTGTAAATTCTCCAGCTAGATCCATAACCGTAAATTTAAGGAAAGAAAAAAAAAAAAATGGTCTCGTGAGGAGTACAAAGTTGTTATGACTGCATTCCATGAAGCGTTACTCAAACCTCAGAAAAACATCACTCGCCAAACATATGACATTTGGCGAGAGAAGGTTGGGCAAACAATTAGAAAGTACATAGACAAAAATAAACTAGCCAATGTAAGAAGGGACATCATGCGAAATAACCGATTGACAGAGGCTGAAATTAATGAAATAAAAAGAATTGCAACAAGAATAGATGAACCAACAAAACATGAAAAGGAACGGAATCGGGAAAAAAAAGTAATAACATCACACAAGCCTCAGGTCATAATGAAAAAAAACCGAAAAACACACAAATCACTGTGAAGATAATGCTGAAAATTTAGAAATGTTGGAAAGGTATGATCTTAGTCAGTCACAAGACGGTAATAAAACGAGTTCAAAATTCATCGAACAGAATTATTTCACAGAAAACAAAGATTAATATACAAGAAGCCAAGGATGAAATCATGAGCCATATAAGTCAGATACAGAATATTGCAATGGAGGAACGAGAACAACTCCCAAAATTACAACCAACAAAGCATAACCTCAAAACTATTAAGCTCTATAATGCAGCACTCAAATTGATTCTGGATGAAGAAGACACTCATATAAATCTCAATGAAGCAATATATGCATCAGCAATAGCAGCAACAAATAAACTGAACATCAAAGTAAAAAAAAAGGCAGTCTCACAGACATGAAGATCCACCTTGGAAAAGAAAAAATAGAAAAAGAAATTGAACACCTTAGAAGTGAATTATCAGTACTCGATGAACTAGCAAGAGGAGTAAATGTAAGAACTAGAAAAGGCAGAAGAGTCGAAAGAAAATACAATATCAGGAATGAAAATGAAGTCCTATCAACTAAAAAAAAATAAAGCAAACAATACAACTGAAGGCTCAAAGAATAAGACGCTACGAGAAAAGATCAAGATTCTATAGACAGAACAAGATCTTTCAAACCGATGCAAAGAAATTTTACAGGGAAATAGGTAAACAAAGAATTGAAGTGACAGTCCCCCTAAAATGGAAGAAGTTATACAGTTCTGGGAAAAATATGGGCTTGCCCTAAAGAACACAACGAAGAGGCAGATTGGATTGCGCAAGAGTTAGAACGAATGAAAAATAAACCAGAACAGACATGGGCGGGAATCACAGAAGAAGATGTTAAATGTGCACTGAAAAAAGCACACAACTGGAAATCTCCAGGAATAGATAAAATTCTAACTTCTGGCTATATTATTTAAATACAGCACAAAAAAAACTCGCCAAAGAACTTCAAGAAATGGTTACCGATCCAACTAAAATTCCTGCATGGATGACCAAAGGAGTTACCTTTCTTCTACCCAAAAATAGTGACACAAATATTCCGAAAAACTATAGACCAATTACATGTCTTCCAACAACATACAAACTGTTAACATCTATTTTAACAAAACAGACATATTTCTTCTTGGAAAGAAATGACATACTACCACTTGAACAAAAAAGGGTGCAAACGAGGCTGCTACGGATGTAAAGACCAATTACTTATTAATAGGATGATCCTGGAAAACTGCTTCCGTGGAAAAAAAAAATCTTAGTATTGCCTGGATAGATTATCGTAAAGCATTCGATAGTGTACCACATTCCTGGATCTTAAAGTCTTTAAGTATGTACAAGGTATCACCCGTTATCATCAATTTCATCAAACAATGTATGTCGATATGGAAAACTACACTTTACCTCAATCATAAAAATGGAACCTATAAGTCTGGCGAAATAAACATCAATAGAGGAATATTTCAAGGTGACTCTTTGTCTCCTTTATTATTTTGCATATCACTTATAGCATTAACCAGCCAACTTAACAAGACAGAATGCGGTTACAAAATAGCTCAAAAAAGAAAATAAACCATCTATTTTACATGGATGACTTAAAATTGTATGCTAGGAATGACAATGAGCTGGAAGGTCTTCTGCAAACTGTAAAATGCTTCAGTGAAGACATTGGAATGAAATTCAATTTGGATAAATGTGCTAAAGCTACAGTTTTACGAGGATCGCTACAACAAACTTCCTCTATTAGTTTAGACCCTGCTGTAACAATAAAAGATTTAGAACAAGGAGAAGCTTATAAGTACCTAGGTGTAAATGAGAGTGAAGGAATTCACCATAAGAAAATGAAAGAAATAGTGCGTAAAGAGTACTATAGAAGGGTACGACTGGTATTAAAAACTGAATTGAATTCTCAGAACAGAATTATGGCCATTAATAACCTAGCCATCCCAGTGGTCCAATATAGTTTCAACATCTTGAACTGGACTCTAAATGACATCAGACAAATGGATTCTAAAACAAGAAAGCTTCTTTCTAAGTATAAGATGCATCATCCAAAGGCTGATGTAGACCGTCTATACATACCCCGTAAAGAAGGTGGAAGAGGTCTTATTCAGCTAGAATTGTCATACAAGACAACAACTATTGGCTTACTAACTTACATGGAAACAACAAATGACTGGATGATAAAATTAGTGAAACAACATGAAAACAGAAAAAAAAAATATTCAATAATAAAAGAAGGCAGTAAATACAAACAACATTTACATTTAGTAGATTCTGTAGTAAATCAAAACAGAAGCCAAGAACCAACTATTGCAGCAAAAGATATGAAAAAAAAGAAAGCCAAGGATAAAGCCCTTGAACAGATGAAACAACGCTGGCAAGACAAACCTCTGCATGGCCAATATCCAGAACGTGCAAATAAACCCAATGTTGATAAAGTTAATACTCATCGATGGTTACGAGCATCTGGATTAAAGTCTGAAACTGAAGGCTTTATTCTTGCAGCGCAAGACCAGAGTCTTTTCACTAGGAATTTTCAGGCAAATATCATACATAATAATGTGGATCCAAAATGCAGGTTCTGTGACAAATACCAAGAAACAATAGACCATCTAATCTCAGGATGTTCTATACTTGCCCCAAATGAATATAAAAATCGTCACGATAGAGTGGGGCAATACTTACACTGGACAATGTGCAAACACTTTGGAAAATGTGTAAGCAAACACTGGTATGAACATCGGCCAGCGCCGGTTACAGAAATAGAAGATGTCACCATTCTATGGGATTATACCATCCACACAGACAGAAAAATTGAAGCAAATAGGCCGGACATTATTGTCAAAAACCAGAAAGAAAAAAACTTGCCTACTAATTGATATGGCTTGTCCAGCGGATTGTAACATAGCAACCAAGGAATTTGAAAAACTATCAAAATACAAAGACCTGGAAATTGAAATAGAAAAAATGTGGAAATTGAAAACAAGAATAATACCAGTGGTAATAGGTGCACTTGGAATTATAAAAAATGGAACAAAACAACACATTGAAAGAATCCCTGGAAACCCCAGCTTAAGAGACATACAGAAAATTGTCTTATTAAGTACAGCACACACACTAAGGAGAACTTTGTCTATGTAACGCTAGCAACTTCATCGGAGAAAAAAAAAAAAAAAAAAAAAAAAAAATTAACATGAAATGTGGCCATAACAACACACCACGACCTGCCTTAGGTCTTTCCGCAGACTTGGTAGGTAGTGTGTCCATAGCAGAAATCGAATGATGATGATAATAATAATAATAATAATAATAATAATAATAAAGATAATAGATGATGATGAAATAATAATAATAAGAAAATAAAAATAATAATAATAATAAAATAATAACTGAGATTTTGAAATAATAAAAAAATAATAATAATAATAATAATAAAAATATATGATAATAATAATAGGATTTAATTTAGAAAAAAATATAATAATAATAAGAAGGAATTTTTTTTTAAGAATAATATTAATAATAATAAAAAATTAATAATAATATTTGAAGAAGAAATGATGGTGATACAGGATGAAGAATAAAAATGATTTTAATGAAAAAAAAGAAAAAAATAAGTTTGGGAATAAATAATAAAAATAATTTAATAAAAATATTAATAATATCAATTAATATTAATAAAATGTTAATAAGGAAGAAAAATAATAATAAATAAAAAATAAAAAAAAATAAAAAAAAAAATAAATAATAATAATAATAATAATAATAATAATAATAAAATAATAATAATAAAAAAAAAATAATATTAATTTAAAAAATGGATATTGAAAAAAATTTAAACATTCATGAGGATAAAAGAAATAAATAATAAAAGGATATTTAATAATTTAAATAATAATAAAAAATAATAATAAAAAATAATAATAATCTTTTTAAAAAAAATAAATTGAAAAGGATTGCATTAAAAATAGAAAATATTTTTTGAAAAAGATTTAAAACTAAAGGATTAAAAAAAAAGAAAAAATAATAATAATAATAATAATAATAATAATAATAATTTTTTAATAATAATGAATAATGGACTTAATGAAAAAAAAATATTTTATAGAAAAAGAAAATGAATAAATTTAAAATATAAAAATATATAAAGGAAAAGGAATAAAAAAAAATAATAATAATAATAATATTTTAATTTTTAAAATAATATAAATAATATATAAAATATATAAATAATAAAAATAAATATAAAATATATATTATGAATTTAATTTTAAAATAATAAAATAAAAATAATAATAAAATTTAATAAAATTAAAAAAAAATTTTAATAGATAATGATCAATTAAAAAAAAATGAAAAAAAAAAAAAATAGAATAAAAAATAAAGAAAAAAAAAAATTTAAAAATAATAATAATATTAAAAATTAATAATATTTAATTTTCTAAAAAAAAATAATAAAAAATTAAAAATAAGAAAAAGAAAAAAGTTAAAAAAATTAAAGATTCAAAAGAATAATAATAAAAATAATAATAATAAAAATAAAATAAAAATATGAATTAATAAAATAATTTTAATAAAGATTATGATAAAAAATAAAAATTAAATGAAATATAAATAATAAAAAAGAAAAAAAAAATATTTGAATATTAAAAATAAAAAAATCAAATTTTTAATTAAAAAAAAAAAAAAAGATGATAAATAAAAATAATAATAAAAAATTTAAAAAAAAAAAAAAATTTTAATAAAAAATAATAAAAAAATTAAATAAAAAAATAATAATACGATAATATAAATGAATAAATATAAAATTATATGAAATTTCGCCATAGATTAAAAAAAAAATGAAAAAATGAAATTTATAAAAAAAAAATGAGGAAAAAAAAAAATTTAAGAAAGATAAAAAAAAGAAATTCAAATAATAATAATTAAATTTATATTTAATAAAAAAGAAAGAAGAATAATAAAAAGAATGAAATTATTTTTATAAAAAATTAAAAACAAAAAAAAAATATTAATAATAAATTGATATCAAAAAAAAAAAATAAAAATATAAAATAATAAAAATAAAATAATAATAATAAATTAGAAGAAGAATAAAAATTTTATAATAATAAAAATATTAAAAAAATAAAAATTTTAAATATAATAAAAAAAAAAATTTTGGCAAAAATTTAACAATTTATTTAATAATAATAATAGAAATAAATAATATTTTAATAAAAAAAAAAATAAAAATTTATAATAAATAAAAAATCAAAAAATTTTAAGAAAATAAAAAATATAAAAATTTTTAGAAATTCAGAATAATAAATCATAATAAAATAATAATAATAATAATAATAAGAAATATTAATGGTAAAATATAAAAATTACAAAAATTCAATTTGAAAAAAAATAAATAAAAATAAAAGATCAATGAAAAAAATAAAATATCTTCAAAAAAAAAATAATAATTTTAATAATAATAATAATAATAATAAAATGAAATTTAATAATAAATAAAAAATGAATTTAAAAAATTGAATTAATAAAAACAAAAATTAAAAAAAATATTAAAAAACAATAATAAAAAAAAATAACTTTGAGATCTAAAAAAATTTCATGATTAAAATAATAATAAAAATAATATACATTTGAATTTATAATGAAAAGGATGGATTAAAATAAAAAAAAATATTATAATAAAGAATATATATTAAAAAAATAATAATAATAATAATAATAATAATAATAATAAAATAATAATAAAATGAAAATATTTGGAGAAATTTTTAATAAAAATAAAAAGAATGGAAAAATAATAATATTTTAAATAATAATAAAATCCAATAAAAAATAATTAAAATTTTTTAATTAATAATAATAAAAAATAATAAATAATAATTGAAATTTTTTAAAATAAATAAGAAATATAAAAATAATAAAAATGAAGAAAATTTTAAAAAAAGAAAAATGATTTAATAAAAATAATAATAATAATAATAAATAATAAAAAAATGAAAAATAAGAACAAATAGTTAATAGAAAAAAATCTTTTGAAGAAGAATTCAAGGAAAAAAAATTTTAAAAAAAAATATAAATAAAATAATAATAATAATAACATTTAATATTAATAATAATGGGAAAAAAACCCAATGGTGAATAGGATGGAAAAAAAAAAAAATAAGAGGTGGAAAATAATAAAAAGAATTTTAAAATTAAAAGATATTTAAAATTAAAAATAAATAATAATAATAATAATAATATGGATAATAATTTTATTAAAAATAATAATAAATTTTTGCTGAAAAATAAATAAAATATTAAAATAATAAATAAAATTAAAAATTAATAATAAAAAGAAAAAAAAAATAAAAAAATCATAATAATTTTTAATAATAATAATAATAATAATAAAAATAATAATAATGGGAAGAATAAAATGATGTCATGAAATGATAATTTGAATTTTTAAATGAAAAATTTGAAAATAAAGAAGAAATTTTAATAATAATAATAAATTAATTTTAATATAAAATGATAAATATTTTAATCTTTTTAATAATAATATTAAAAAATAATAATAATAAAATAATAATAAAAATGAAGAAAAAATAATTTAAAATATGAAAAAATGAAAAAAAATAAAAAATATAATAAAAATAAAATAATAATTTTAAAAAATAATTTAATAATAATATTAAAATAAAAAAAAATAAAATTATTAGATAAATTTTTTATATTTTGAAATTAAATAAAGGAAAAAAAAAATAAAAAAATAATTTTAAAAGATTTAAAAAATAAAAAAAAAAAAAAATAATATAAGAATAATTTATAAAAAAAAAAAATAAAAAAATAATAAGGAAAAGAAGAAAATAAAGATAAATTTTTAAATATTTTTTTAATTTTAAAATAATAATAATAAAAAAAAAAAAGAATGGTTTAATATTTTTTAAATTAATAATATGATGAATAGAATATATGAAATCTAAAATAAAATAAATAAGAAAATAAAAATTAATTTTAATAATAATAATAAAAAAATCAAATATTTAGGAATTAAAAGCGTGCAAAAAGACATAAAAAAAAATAAAAATTTTTTTTTTAAATAATAATAATAAAGGATTAAATAATAAAATTAAAAAATAAGATTTAAATAATATATTAAATAAAGAAAAATTTATATATTCAAAAGAATAAAAAAATAATATAAAAAATAAATAATATTAATAATAAGAAATAATAATAATAATTAATAAGAATGAAAAAAAAAAAATATAATGAAAAAAAAATAATGAAGAAATGAGGATAAAAGAAGAAAGAAAATAAGAGGAATAATAATAATAATATAATAATTTAATAATAATAATAATAATAAAAATAATAATAATAATAATAAGAATAGAAAAAGAATAAAGAAATAATAAAAAATAGATAATTTAAATTAATAATAATAATAATAAGAAGAAATGATGGTGAAAATAAAATAATAATGAAAAATAATAATAAATAATAATAAAAAAATTGAATATTTAATAATAATAATAATAAATATTGTGGAGGAAGAAATGATGGTGAATAGGATGGAGAAATAAAAACCCAAAAATGAGGATAAAGAAAAGGAAATAATAATAATAATAATAATAATAATAATAATAAAAATAATAAGGAATAAAAATAATAAGAATAGAAAAAAAAAAAAAAAAAGAAAAGAAAATAAAAATAAATAATAAAAATAAGAAGGAAAAGAAAAGAAGAAATAATAATAAAATAATTTAATAAAAAATAATAATAAAAATTTAATTTAAAAATTTTAATAATAATAAGAATAAAAAATGAAGAGACAATGAGGATAAAGATTTGGGAAAAAAGAAATAATAATAATAATAATAATTAATAATAATAAGATAATAATAAAAAAAGAATAATGATGGTGAATAGGAATGAAAAGTAAAAATTGAAGAAGATGAGGATAAAAAGAAGAATAAAAATAAGAGGGGAATAATAATAATAATAATAATAATAAAGAAGAATAATGAAAGAAGAAGAAGGATGGAGAAAGGAAAAATGAAAAAGAAAAGGATGAAAAGAAGAAGGAAAAGGAAGAAAAAGAATAAATAATAAAATAATAATAATAATGGGATGGAAGAAGATGAAATAGAAGGATGGAGAATAAAAAAGAAGAAAATGAAGATAAAGAAGATGGTTAAAAGAAGAAGGAAAAAAGAAATAATAATAAAATAATAATGGGAAGAAAAGACAATGAAAGATGATGAAAAAGAAGAAGAAAATGAAAAAGAAGAAAATTATAAAAATAATAATAATAATAATAATAATAATAATAATAATAATAATAATAATGGGAAGAAGAAGATGATGGTGAATAGGATGGAGAAGATGAAGAAAATGAAATTTTGATGAGGATGAAGAAGGAAAAGGCAGAGGGGAATAATAATAATATAATAATAATAATAATAATAATGGGAAGAAGAAGATGATGGTGAATAGGATGGAGAAGTAGAAAATGAAGAAGATGAGGATAAAGAAGAAGGAAAAGGCAGAGGGGAATAATAATAATAATAATAATAATAATAATAATAATAATGGGAAGAAGAAGATGATGGTGAATAGGATGGAGAAGTAGAAAATGAAGAAGATGAGGATAAAGAAGAAGAAAAAAAGGAGGGAAAATAATAATAATAATAATAATAATAATAATAATAATAATGGGAAGAAGAAGATGATGGTGAATAGGATGGAGAAGTAGAAAATGAAGAAGATGAGGATAAAGAAGAAGGAAAAGGAAAAAGAGGTGAATAATAATAATAATAATAATAATAATAATAATAATAATAATAATAATAATATTTGAAAAATCATGTTCATGGTATTGGGACCCACTGGATATAAAACTTTCGGCATGACAGAGTGGGCCAATATCTGCACTGGAAAACTGCAACTTCCGGGAAAGTGTTGAAAGAAATTGGTATGAACACCACCCAAACCCGGTTACGGAGATAGGACCTGTAACAATTTTATGGAACTACACAATACACACAGAAAAAACCAAAAAAAAAAAAAACAAATAAAAACAATGAAGGCAAATCGCTCAGACATCATTATTAGAGACTGCAAACAAAAGAATTGCCTCCTTATTGATGTGACATTTCCCGCAGAGTGTAATGTATCTTTGAAAATCTTCAAAAAGCTATCAAAATACAAGGACTTTGAAATCTAAATCTCAAAAATGAGACACATGGGAAATAGATTGGGGGCAATACTTACTCTAGACAATGTGCAAACACTTTGGAAAAGATGTTAATAAACACTGGTATGAACATTACCCAGTACCAGTTACAGAAATAGAATGCATCACAATTCTATGGGATTTTGCCATCTTTACAGACAGTGAGATTGAAACAAACAGGCTGGGTACAATTGTCAAAAACCGAAAAACAAAAACAAAAACAAAAAAAACTTACTACTAACTGATATGGCATGCTCAGTGGAATGTAACATAGCAGCCAAGAAATTTGAAAAACTATCGAAGTATAAAGACATGGAAATTGAAATTGAAAAAATGTCGAAACTGAAAACAAGTATAGTATCAGTCATAGTAGGTGCGCTTGGAATGATAAAAAAGGAACACAACAACACAATAAAAAATCCCTGGAAATCTTAAGAGAAATGCAAAAAAATAAAAATAATAAAGGAAGTACAGTCCACACACTAAGAAGAACTTTGTCCATGTAACGCTAGTGATGTTATGGAAGCTGGAAAAACAAATCATGAAATGTAGCCATAACATTATACCTATACGTGCCTTAGGTATTCCCGCAGTCTTGGTAGGTAGTGTGACTATAGCAGAAATCGAAATAGAATGAGGATAATAATGATAATAATAACAACAACTAGTTTTCTTCAGTATCTGACTATATTTCTGAGATGAGGTATTATGTACACTATTTACATTATTCGGACTATTGTCCTCATCTTTGTCGCCATATTTATTACAACGTTTCGGCCGTTGTACGCTCCGGCCTTCTTCAGTATCTGTCTCTATTTCTGAGATGAGGTATCATGTACACTATTTACATTATTCGGACTAATGTCCTCATCTTTGTAGCCATGTTTATCACAACGTTTCGTTCGTAGTACGGTCCGGCCTTCTTCAGGTGGCTGGAATGTCGAACTGAACCCTTTATTTCGTTCACTAGGGTAGACTGTTCTAGTTCCACGTGCCATGTCTAATGGATGTCAGTTATCTCCTGTTAATTCCCCTCTCAAAGTTTTCCAACGCTTTAACATTAACGCTAAAGATACCATGGACCGAACATGTGAGCAACGATGAGGTTTTGCAAACAAAGGGGAAACTTATACTTAGCATCAGAAAGAGACAGCAGAAATTTCTGAGACACGTAATGAGAAAGGAGGGCTTGGAAAATCTGATACTCACATGGTGGATAGAGGGAAAGAGAGACAAAGAAAAGTAACGGGAGACATACTTAGCTGGCTTAAGCAATTCGTTGACACTACAGGGTCTGGGAGAAGTAGAAAAAAGACAAAACTTATTGTGGGATAGGATGAAGTGGAGGGCTATGATTGGCTACGTCATGAAGGGACACGCCACTGAAAAGTCACCACAATACATTTTGGTTGGTTGGTTGGGTTTTATGTCATATCAAACACTGTAGGTCATTTAATGCTAAATTTAGTCATATATATATATATATATATATATATCTATATATATATATATATATTAAATATATTATATATATAGTACTAGAAAAAGTATAGTTGGCAACATTATTTTTTCAAAAACGTATAGCTGGCAACATTATTGTCATACCCAGGACGCGGATGTCGTTTATTGTCATACCCAGGACGCGGATGTAGTTTATCGCCATACCCAGGACGCGGATGTAGTTTATCGCCATACCCTGGACTCGGATGTAGTTTATCGCCATACCCAGGACGCGGGTGTAGTTTATCGCCATACCCAGGACGCGGATGTAGTTATCGTAGATTTGGTAATCAGAGAGCCGGGTTCGTTATATTCATTTACGCGCAGATACGTTTGGGAAATGTACGAATTGACCTCTTCTCCCCCAGCTGTGTGTTAATTAGTTGGACTTGTATCAGTAAATCATTATCTTCAAACTATTCTTATAATCTAAAATTATTTTTTGGCTTTAAATAATCTGCAAAAGGGTTGATACGCCATAAATCAAATCAAACTTCTTTAAATTTCTTCGTTTCTCGCACGCACCGTCTATGGTATTTTCAACACTCTGCAGTTTATTTTTATACACTTCACCCCGTAAAGCAGGAAAGCCACTAAGACACAAGGGGTTACATAAGCAAATAAAGAACCATTATTAGGGAGCGAGAACCAAAAGAAGAAGAAGAAGCAGGAAGAAAATACAGGATGGTCCGAAAGTCTTGTCACCCCTACATAATATAATTTTCCATTTCTTATGGCTGACATGACCTCCTATAGTTTCGAAGAGAGGTTGCTTGCAAGTGGGTGGACCATATCAGAATAACCATCAGTTGAAGGACGTCGTTCGAAGAGCCTTTGTAACAATCAACAAAGCACACCTTCGTAAAATATCCCACAGGACATGGCGCCGCATCATGGTGTGCCACGAAAATGATGGCGTTGATTACAGACCTTCTCGCTGTGTGACAGCGCTAATGAAAGTGAATATATTGAATCCACTACACGTGCTTTGCATTACTGTATTAATTGTTCTTCTATTGTCCTCATTGCGTTTTCGTAGCGGATGACAAATTTTGGGGACATTGCATTTATATTTTTGAAGATCAATGGTGCCTTAAGAAAGATCCACAGGAGTGAGATACTGGAAAAGAAACTGCTAGCATAGGAATTACGGATTTATCTAGCCAGTTGAACTGTAAATTGAGGAGATTTTATTGCTAATCTACTACTGCGATTAATTTCATAAGTTCTAGCTACCATAGTGATGCAGTAGGACACAGTGAACCAAATTTCTTAGCAGCTGACCTAGCAATAGATTCAATATAGTCATGCCATTTTCCAGCAGAGAATATTAGCCCGAGGAAGCGCAACGTCACTCTCCTGGAGGTTAGCATCAGCCGTGACTGGAGGCAGATACGAGTCTCTCAGATGATTAGTAGACAGCAGTTTTGTTTTAGGGCCGTTAAAATTAACAACTGTCTTTTTTTTTAATTCTTGATGAAATTATTCTGCTTTTACTTTCAGATGGCGGTTCGTCATTGCTTAGCATTCTTACATACATTTCGATTGGAATTTTATTTATCGATCACTTAATATTCCTATAAAGCTTCGAATTTCTGGTGGGACTTATTTACACAGCGAAGAAAGTTGAAATTTCGCACTTGTTTAAATTCAAGCAATGAAGCCGTTAACACTCCAAGCCACGGAAAACATTAGAAAAATAGAGATGGTAGTTAAACGAATAAGCCATGTGTTCTTTGTACTTATATTCTCATCCTGGCTTTATCAATAAACTAATTTGTACATTGAGAAGATGTACAATCGTGTCGGAAATGAAAAAAGATTTAGCAGCAACCAAAGACCCTACAATAAGGTTAAAGTAATAATCTATCCGAATCGAATTCAAAAACAAAAATGAGACATATAATTCTGTCACTCCAACACATCGGGGAATGGAGTAGCAAGATGCAGGGTTGAATGACGATAGAGCACGGGATCTAGTCACATTATTTAAGTATATGTAACAATCACATGACTTTGGCCAAGCTTAGAAATCGTCTACTGGTATAGAGGTCATAGAGCAGATTTATCACGGTTACTTGTGACTTCGTGCATCGACGTCTTTTGGTCAATTTCGTCTATCCAGTTTCTGTCAAAATTCTTGGGTCAATTCGCAGTATCGTAAAGACGTAAATAACCTTGTAAAACCGATGACAGAAATTTCTGAAGTTGATGAAAAATTTTAATTTTTCTTCTGCCTTTCTCCAACGGTTCACGAAGTTCTTTAAATTCTATTTTTTTTTCTTCCATTTTATTTCTATTTGTTTTCACCTAATCTTGTAATCACAAATTTGTAAAATTTTTTTTCTTTTTTCTTGTTACATTTTAATCCGCTTCCGTTTTTTTTTTTTCCCGGATAAATGTCAAAATTATAAGAAGCCAACTTACAAATTGAAATAATATAGATAAGACATATATATATATATATATATATATATATATATATATATATATATATATATATATATATATATATATATATAGAGAGAGAGAGAGATAGATAGATAGATAGATAGATAGATAGATAGATAGATAGATAGATAGAATTCAAACCCTAGCGACTGCTTCGCGTGAATGGGCGGGCGAGGCTGTGAGGATAACATAGAAATGTTTCATTAATGACTTCTTGGTTCTTGACAACGGCTTTTCCGCAAAATTTTGACCAAAAAGTGACAAGTACGTCCAACTTACATACAGATTACCAAACTTTTAAATGCCACAAGTGGTAGGAAGTTGGGAAGAGCCATAATCGCTAGAAATATCGCACTTAATGACAGTGATAAATGTAATATTAACCTCTTTCCTACAAACACTTAGCATTCGTTGTCCAAGTGCCCAGTACTATTTTCTTTAAAACAATTGTTTAAGAAAATAGGTTACTCAAGTCCAGTATCTGCTATTGGTCTGAGAGTTTTGGTCAAGATTATTCTTCTTTGAACATTGTAGACTGGCGCTACAGAATCACAAACAAAGAACTGTACCAAATTAGCGAAATCACATCACTTGAGGATTACCAATAGCGGCAACAATGAAAATGAATAGCACATATATTTCGAAGAGAAAATAATGAAAAAACCAAGGTGTAGACATTCCAGACTGTTTCAAATAACAGGTTAGGACATGCTGGAAAGAGCGGTAACAGCTACTGTTCTTGAGAAACCTATTTTCCTAAAAGAACATGGGCGATCATGGATCTCCACAACGTTCTATCATTTGTAGTAGTTCGCAATGTTTGTATTATTTCATTCATTCATTTACACAAACTTGTGAAGTAGATCCCCCTTGTCCTTTTTGTCATCAGTATGACATGTGAGTGTTAAATTCTCCAAGCAATCTTTCCTCCTTAGATGTCCCATAAATTTCAACTGTCTCTTGCTGAGACGAAGTGTCATTTTTGTTTCCATTTTCACTAAAATCTCCTTGTTACTCATATGTTCCGTCCATGGTAATCTCAGCATCTTTCTATAGAACTACATTCTCTGCTTCAAGTCTACTTTTGATATTGTCCAGGCTGAACTACCATATAGAAGAATTGATATTACATAGCAGATGCAATCTACTGCTGCCAGATATGTTCTGATGCCCCAGCTGTTCGCCTTAAGGTCCTCGACAAAATCCAGAGACGGATATGCAAAGTGATTTGTCCTGATCTGGCATATCGTCTACAGTCGCTCTCTCACAGACGTGCCGTCGCCTCCCTCTGTCTTTTCTACAAATACTTTCACGGTAATTGCTACAATTAGCTATTTTCGCTTGTTCCCAAACTCCGTGAATTTAAACGTGCTAATAGTCTGGCATTACGGTCAGACCCTTTTACTGTGGAAACGGTTAAATATGGCCGTCTCTTCTACTCCAATAGCTTCATGTCTCGTACCTCCCGTCTGTGGAATTCCCTTCCTATTACTTGTTTCCCTGATAGCTATAATCTCCAACTATTCAAATGTAATGTCAATCGACATCTTCAGATGCCCTGACATATTCCCTGTCCTTCTCACCATCCTTTCCTCTATCACGCCTCTTTACTCTCGCTCCCACTCTGTAACCCTTTGCGTGTTAGTGGCATCCCGCCTTGCTTGGGGGTGAAATGCTTAAAATTAAAACCTACATGTTAGTCTGAAAGTCTTGTTACCCCTACATAATATAATTTTCTATTTCAGATGGCTGACATGAAAATGATGGCGTTCATACAGACCTTCTCGGTGTGTGAAAGCGTCAATGAAAGTGAATAAACTGAAACAAGTACATGTGCTTTGTATTACGGTATTACTTGTTCTTCTATTGTTTTCATTACGGGTGACAAGACTTTCGGACCACCTTATAAAATGACGAAGGACGCAGGGCACAAAAGGTCGAAGCATTGTGATGCTAACAACAAATACTGGTCTTACTATAGATGCTTATAATTCCTTATTCCAGAAATTCAGACAGTCTTTATTCCTTCCTCACGCTGCTTGAAGCTTATCTTTTGGTCGCCTACCATAATTGTATAATAATTCGATTAAGCCATAGAAAACAATTATAGACGGCTTTCGCATTTTATCATATTAATATTCTTTATCAGGATTTTCTCCACGGCATATAGTTTGCTTACATTAGTTTTAGTCGACATCCTAAATTCTTAAAGGTAGCTTTGTCGTTATTAATTCTTGACTGGTTTTTCTTTTCGCAATTTTACGACGAGTTTACATTTTAGAAACACTATAAAAGTTGTTATTAGTCGACAGGATTTGAAGAAACCTCATGCAGTCATTAGAAGTCCGTTCTTCATTATTTATTTTCAGAAACGTTCTTTCTTCTTCTTATATTCTTTGTATAAATGGTAGAATCATGTAACTCATTTTTATGATACCGAGAGTTTAACTATTCTAAGTAGTTTTAGATTTCTGGTGGTATTTGTTAGACATTTTCATGACGGTCGTCTTCGAGTATAGAATCCAGAGGTTGGCAGTGAATATTACGGAGACAGTAGGAAAGCGTAGTGCAGGTTCGCAGTGGATATCGCAGCAAGGTAGCAGAGCGTAGTTCTTCCGTCTGTCCTGTTTGCCGGACAAGTTGCCTCTGGTCATTCCAGTAGCAAAACAAAGATGGCCGCCTTTATACACGGCGGATACAGTGTTGTGCGGCTTCTGATTGGTCAACCTTCTATTGGTCGACTATAAAGGGAATTAAGTCATTTTGACTCGCTCACTAGTTATATACAGTATATACCCAAAAAACCGTAACAGTATTATTCTAAATAGTTTTCATATCGATAGTAACCAAGAATCAACTGCTGAGTTTTTACGGTCGGCAACTAATATAGTTTTTTTTATCCCTATTTTCATTTTTGATTTAGTGATTTGAGAAAATCATCTTTCTGTATGCCGTCCAGAAACAATGAATATATGCTTCTTGAGGAAGACCTCGTGTCTTGGGCGACAATTGGGCTTTAAACTCACACCCAACCTCAAGTGGAACATACGATCCATCGCTGAAGCTGAAGGAAAAATGGTTGGCTCCATGTATCTAACTCATCGTGGTATCTTCTACCTTTATAAGGGCCAGATCCGAAATGGTGTAATGCTGTCATATTTAGACAGGAACTTCCCATTCTTCACATTCCAGTCTCGATAGAGGTCAAAAGCGTCTCAGATTCCTTGTGGGTAACAAATCATTTCGACCCTCCAACCCCTCCCTCATAGGGGCGAGTCGCTCGCTGTTCTATCGCTACTTCTATGGAAAGTGCTCGGGCGAACTCCGTTCCCTGGTTCAGCCAGGTATAACCTTCACGGATAGGAGCTGTTCAAGTCAAACTTCTTCTTTACAAATGGTATACGAAAGGAATGAATTGTCGTCGTTTATATGGCATCAAGGGCATCAAGGGCCGTGAATGTCTGAACTGTTGTAACTAAGTAATGTAGGTCGCCTAAAATGAAGAAAGTGTCACACTGGTGACCCCTAATATGACTGAGGGTTAGCAGGGTATAAGGTCTGATGCCGCAATTTGCTTATAGTCGTATCGTTTAAAATGTGCTTATTACTGATGAAAACTTGTCTTTGTATTTTCTCTAATATTTGACAAAAATGTTCAATGTTTCTTGTTGGGATTTGGAAGGAAATTAGCATGCAACAGAAATAATAATAATAATAATAATAATAATAATAATAATAATAGGAAGAAGAAGATGATGATGAATAATAATGGAGAATGGAGAGGAAAAAGAAAATGAAGAAGATGAGGATAAAGAAGAAGGAAAAGGCAGAGGGGAATAATAATAATAATAATAATAATAATAATAATAATAATAATGATTGTATTAGTCTAAAATACAGATTCTGTGATAAATATTCAAAAACAGTTGACCATCTTGTATCAGGTTGTGTGGTATTGGCACCTACTGAATATAAAACACGGCACGGATAGAGTGGGCTGTATTAGTCCACTCTATCCGTGCCGTGTTTTGCACTGGAAAATCTGCAACACTTACGGAAAGGAAACTTCAAGAAACTGGTATGAACACCACCCAGACTCGGTTAAGGAAATAGGACTGTAACAATTTTATGGAACTTTACAATACTCGCAGACAGAACAACCAAAGCTAATCACCTTGACATTATGATTAGAGACCTCAAAGACAAAATATGCCTTTTGTTGACATGGCAATCCCTGAAGACTGCAATGTTTCTTTGAAGATCTTCAAAAAAAAACTATCAAAATACAAGGACCTAGAAATCGAAATCTCAAAATTGGCGTATGGGGACATTAACAATTCCTGTTGTAGTTGGAGCCCTCGGATTGATTGGAAAATATTCCAATAGACACATTGAAAGAATCACTGTCAATCCGTGCCTTAAAGAAATAAAAAAAGTACTCACAAGTACATCTCACTCATTACGAAGTGTTTTATCTATGTAAAATATGTAGGATTTTGTTTTCAAAACTGCTCAGTGGAAAATGTCATGATGGCATTTCTGATCTTAGGTCTCTGGTTGGAACCCAGAAAGGAATGAGTATACACCATAAACCAAAGGAAATATAACAATAATAATAATGTCAGTTGAAATATTAATATTAGTCGTTTCCTTATAAGGAAACATTCAACATTCATTGACGGAACAATCAGTGCTACTGCGACTGAAATATATGAAATCTTTCTATTAAACAGTTTAAGGTAATTAAAAAAAATTATTAAATCTTTGTCGCTGTTTCACATGTTGATGAGAGTTTCTTTCTCAATCTTTTGTTTAAACTAGTGTGGAACGTCAACGTCTTAATTATGTCATTATTTCCTCTGTGGCTTACATGTGCCATTCATTTTAGTTGTTTCGAATGTTAAAAGTATTCAAGTCATGTGGTTTCTGTTATTTGGTATAGTTCTTTGTTTGGGATTCCGTAGCGCCAGTGCAAAATGTTCGAAGAAGGATAATCCTTGTTAAGACCTATATGGTTCATTCGCTGGAAGTTAATCGGGTTAACGTTCTGACATGGAGTAGAAAGATTATAATGAATCAATGGCTAGGTCGTGCTAGACAATTTTCTCTCCAGAATCTATGTTACATATTTATACGGCTACTATTCGTTCATCTATGCTATAAAATCCAAAGAAGAATCTGCAATGTTATTAGTCCTGACCTGTCATCTCAGCATCAGTCTTTGTACAATAATCTACTTTATATCTACCTTTACAGCTTTAAAAGTCCTACCGATATCTTTACTTATCTCACACCTTTAAAAGTCTGTCATTTGTCCATACACTGAATATTTCTGCTACGACTAGCCTGGTTCTTCTGCTATGGAACTGGTGATTCTTGGCAACATTCAAAGAAGAACCTGCAAGGTTATCGATCCCGCGCTTGCATAACAGCTTCAGTAACATAATTTTCCGGTGCATTTCTGTTGTTATTTTCATTGTGGAGGCACGGTGATGTAAAGGATTGCGGCTCGGATTGCGAAATCAGAGAGTCGAGTTCAAATTCAAGTCGAAAATAATTAAATTTACTTACTTTCAAATTCCCTCGGGATAGTTATGAATCCATCTCTTCTCCACTCAGCTATGACTAAATAGTAGCGTAGACATGGTTCTATAGCCTTGGTTGGAAACGGGTCTAAGAGAATGTAATTCTGAATTCAAAATCAGCTTGGAGAGTTTTGGTATCAGGTGTTTTCTTTCCGGATTTTGTCGCAGGGATTGGCAGAGGAGGAGAAGAGGGTTTTTCCTGTGGGAGTAGAGGCTGCGGTGGTAGTATCGGTTCTGTGCCGAAGGTCTTCTCTCTTCCCTTGCGTACCCCCACACCGTTGCGTCACATCTGCTACGTTGCGGTGGTGTGTCCGGCTATGATTAGCTTACACAAGCTTTGACCGGCTGAGACAGCGGCATCAGTGGAAATACTCGGGTTCTGACGTTAAAAACTGAACTTGTGTCACAGTACTGACTCAGTGGGGCGTTAAGATAAATCTGGGGTAATGTCAGAAGAAATTTCACAGTTTTAGTTTCTCTTCATTCTTTCTTTGTCGAATTTATTCCAATCAATTTAGCGCAAGAATTTTTTATTCATCATAACGTAAGATTCCTTCATCCTCGGCAAAAGCTGTAAAGCACATTACATGCATTGTTACCAGATTATTACGTTTTGCTGCCAAGGCTGATGAAATTATCATCCTTTCTGCTCAGACGAAGTCACCTTCTAACTCACCTGCATCCATCTTGAATATTTTTTACTCGTGATATATTTTAGTGACATTTACATAGCTTGTAATATACTGATTACAAGTTCTTTAAATAAACTAGATTAGCTATCTTTTGTTTATCAATAAAAAATATTCCTTAAGAAATGCCAATATTTTACTATTTATTGAAAACCAAACATTTCAACACAACCGGAGTTCAAACAGATTTTTATAACCAGCATTATAGCAATAAAATAAATAAACTAAAGATTATTTTGTCATCTTGATATCATTTCAGTTTATGAAACTATTTAGAAGTTATAACATTTAGAAAATTAAAATCAATGCTTTATAAATATATCTAAGGTTTAAACCTTCTGAACTAAAATCAAACAAGTTATCTACTTGAAACGCAATTATACAAACTAAAACATTCTTTTTCAAAGTCAAATAAATATGAGTTTGTCATATTGATAGTATTTTAATCTATGAAACTATTTAGAAGTTATAACATCTAGAAAATTAAAATCACTCCTTTATAAAAAATATCTAAAATTGAAACCTTCTGAACTAAAATCAAACATGTTATCTACTTGAAACGCAATCATACAAACTAAAAAATTCTTTTCCTTGGTCTGCTTACTGCAAAGTTAAATAAATATGAGTTTGTCATATTGATATCATTTCAATTTATGATACATCTTCAAAATTAAAATCATTCACACTTTTAGTCACTCTTTTAGAAATGACCCTGATCATTCCTTTTACCTAAATTTTCTTACAGAATAAAGTTTCTATTTCCTTCTCTTCATTTCTTTATTTGCCCTTTTTATTCCAACCAATTTAGCGCAAGAATTTTTATTCGTCAGCACGTGACACTCACTCACCCTCGGCAAAGGCTGATTCAGAATGTGGTTAAGGTAAATTTCGAATTGATCTCTGTCAGGCTATCTTGTCCAAGAAACGCCTCTTCTACTGCTACAGCTGTACATGTAGTACCCCCTGCGACTAAAAATCACGAGTTATTAGAGAAGCAGTGTCACGTGATTTTCATCGTAATTTTTCTGATGAACTTCCTTCTCTGGTGCTTTCGTCTTCACGGGTTTTAAGCGCAGTACTAGATTGCTAACCAGCTTTCATTATTTCACTATTCAAATGCGTAGAAGTAATCATAAGTTCTCAGCTAACAGTTTTTTCTCTCGCACTTCTCACCTGTGGAACTCTGTTCAGGCTGCTTGCTTTCCAGACATTTAAAACCAATGCCACTTGTAATGTTTAGCGTCCTAGAATCCTGATCTTTTATTGTCCTTTTACCTTAATAATAAAGTTCCACCCATCGTTGCGTGATATCTGTTACGTAACGATGGTATGACCGGCTATGACTAGCTTAGACAAGCTCTGAGCAACTTAGACAAGCTACGACCAGCTTAGACTAGCGGCCCGAATGGAAACACACGGGACCCCATGTTAAAAACTGACGTTGTATCACAACCTGACTCAGTGAGGAGTTAAGGTAAATCTCGGTTACTATCACAAGAAAATTCGCAGTTTTTGTCGCTCTTCCAGGAAAGATCCTGATCATTCCTTTTACCAAAATTTTCCTATAGAATAAAACTTCTATTTCATTTTCTTCATTTCTTTGTTCGTCGAATTTATTTCAACCAATTTAGCGCAAGATTTTTTTATTCGTCAGCATGTAACATTCCCTCATCCTCGGCAAAGGCTGTAAAGCACATTACATTCATTGTTACCAGGACCGGATTATTACTTTTTTGGGGACCCAAGGTTGATGAAATTATCCCCCACCAGAAGAAGCTACCCTCTTACTCACCCGTACCTGTATTGAATATTGAACAAGAAGGTCGCAAATCACCAAGTTCCTAGGAATGAATACCTGACATAGTCACCGCTTTCTTTCACTCACTCAGTCAAGAGCAAAATGAATTCATCCATTTATTTTTCCAAGGGTACTATCACAATAAGGGGTTCCTTCCCCACCTGGGACTTTCCTTCCGGATTCTTGGGGGGGGGGATTGGCAGAGGAGGAAAAGGATTTTTTTCCCCTGTTGGGGTAGATGCTGCGGTTGTAGTATTTGTTCCGTGCCGGAGAGCTTCTCTCCTCCCTTGCGTTCCACCCACTGTTGCGTGACATCTGTTACGTAACGATGGTATGACCGGCTACGACTAGCTTAGACAAGCTCTGAGCAACTTAGACAAGCTACGACCAGCTTAGGTTAGCGGCCCGAATATGGAAACACTCGGGACCCCAAGTTAAAAACCGACCTTGTATCACAACCTGACTCAGTGAGGAGTTGAGATAAATATCGGGTACTATCACAAGAAAATTCACAGTTTTAGTTTCTCTTTCAGAAATCATTCTGATCATTCCTTTTACCAAAAATTTGCTTTCCAAACATTTAAAACCGATGCCACTTGAAATCTTTAACGTCCTAGAATCCTGTTCTTTTATTGTCCTCTTTCCTTAATAATGATTTAACTGTAATCTCCCATGCATCTTAGTGGCTCTATCGCCTTGCTTGGAAGGTGAAATGATTAAATAAGTAATCAAAAATATATCTTTCTTTGGGTCGAAAACATTTACAAGTTCAAACTATCACCACGAAGCGACCCCTATTTTCCTTTTTGGTTTTCATTTGAAACTGATGCATAAATAGTTTCCAATATTTTGAAAATCGTAAGACCTTAGACTCTTCACCAGAACGGTTACGTTGTGGAACTGGCTCCGGAGAGGGTGCTTCCATGAACACTACAATCTTAATCTTTTCAAGCCCAGGATCAGCCGATATCTACCCTGCATATCGTCATAATATTAATTTTTAATTCAT
>CAHIKZ030001886.1:90000-177500 GCA_903632075.3 Acanthosepion pharaonis
ACGATCGTATATGCTCGAAAATAATAGTCGGATTTAGTCCATTTTATCATATATATATATATATATATATATATATATATATATATATATATATATATATATATATATATATATATACACAAGTTTGGAAATACATATAAATATTCCTACATCAAGAGAAGGAGTAACAGCAGTATCTTTTACGGAAAACTTTTAGTCATTCACGGCTAAACATTCAATTCTAATTCAGGGTTTCTATATATATATATATATGAAGAAATATAGTTTTAAGGTGTGCTATATTTGTAGGATAAAGTTCTCAATATCAGAGATAGTGCGTGTGTAAATATAAATATAAAAGTGAACATTAACCTACAGAGGAAGCGTCTGGTTAGCAAAGTCAAATTATTGTTTTTAAGTAACAAATTTCGCATGATGTTTCTTGAACGATCGTATATGCTCGAAAATAATAGTCGGATTTAGTCCATTTCTCATTGATATATATATATATATATATATATATATATATATATACAAGTTTGGAAATACATATAAATATTCCTACATCAAGATAAGGAGTAACAGCAGTATCTTTTACGGAAAACATTCAATTCTAATTCCGGGTTTCTTTTTTTTACTCATACATACATATATATATATATATATATATATATATATATATATATATATATATGAAGAAATATAGTTTTAAGGTGTGCTATATTTGTAGGATAAAGTTCTCAATATCAGAGATAGAGCATGTGTAAATATAAATATAAAATGAACATTGAAGTCAACAACCAGAGGCGACAGGCTGTTTCATGCTACACGCAATCGTGAGGCGGCCTGAAGATTGCGTCCAGCATGAAACAGCCTGTCATTTCTTCAATTTTCACTTATATATATATATATATATATATATATATATATATATATATATATATAGTGACATGAGGAAGTTATATAGTAACTCTTATGGATAATGCCAAGGACGATAAACCAGAAAGCACAATGTAAAAACAGAGCAAGTATTAATTATATTTAGAAACAGACAACTTTAAGTGTTCATGGGATTATAAGCTACTAAGTTGTGACAATGTTTTACATTCCGATTAGATGAACGTCTATTCTGAGATTTTGGCTTTTCAATTAAAGCAAAATAAATAATAAAATATATGTATTTTCCTCAGTTTCTTCTTTAAATACTATTATAATATTTTATATTTAATACAGGTTAAATTTAAAATTGGTAATTTTTAATTTTCAGTTTTATAGTAAATTTTAATATTAATCAGGATGATTTCTATTTCAGTCTAACACTAACATTAAGACATTAATAATTATAATAAATGTTCGTTGTTAAGTTTTTTGAATTCTCATATACTTGTATTTTGATTGGTCATTGTAGCTTATGTAACAGCGTTTTCTCTATCGATGTGTGTTTGGATACTTTGAACTTTTTAAAATTCTTTATTCTACATTCAACAGCATCACTTGAAACAAAATGGCTAATTTTGTAGTGATTTTAAAACATATTTATTCTATAATTTTCTAATAAATTGTATATATATATATATATATATATATATATATATATATATATATATATATATATATATATATATGTATTTGTGTGTGTCTATAATTTACTCGAAAATTCGGGTTTCGATCCTAGCTAGAGGCAACCGGACATCTAGACACACTGATGAGCTGTGATACAGCGAAACAGTCAGTCTGTGGATGACAATATATATGCCCCTGAAAAATTAATTTCGTTTGAGCTCTCTGGGGGAGGAAGTGTGGGTTTGTAAACAGTGACAATTGCGGCTATTATAGAGAGACTCTTCGGTAAAGCGAATCCTTTCAGTCACGTTGTGTTTATCTAAAAATAAATACGGTAAAATTCACTTTCAACGATGCCATACGCCGGAGGTAGAATCTTCGACTGACGCCAATTCAGTCGGATTTCGATCCTAGCTAGAGGCCACAGACAGACTGTTTTGCTGTGGATGACAATATATATTAAGAATTGGATTAAGTCCGACATTTATTTAATATATTTTCTGTTTATACGTTCTATTCATAGATATAATTTCTTTAAGTAAATGCACTGTTTTTTTTTTTGACCATTTACTTAAATAAATTATATCTATAAAAATAACGTATAAACACAATGAATTACACACATACACACACACGCATATATATATATATATATATATAATTATGTGTTTAAAATGTTGAAAATAATAGTCAGCATAGATTGATGATTTCTATAGGTATACATATTCGTGCTCTCTCTCTTTACACACACACACACACATATGTGTGTGTGTGTATGTGTTAATGAAAGCAATGGAATATATACAGAAAATATTTGAGTGCCATGAAAATTCGATATATATATATATATATATATATACATATGAATCTATATATATATATATATATATATATATATATACAGTGTAACCTGGATATAAGAGACCCGGATATAAGAGAAACCCGGATATAAGAGAGATTTTCTCTGGTACTAAATTAGAGCCTGTGTTAATGTATATAAAATAGACCAAACCCGGATATAAGAGAAACCCGGATATAAGAGACTTCTTCTCCGGTCCCGACAACTCTCTTATATCCGGTTACTTTTGTATATATATATATATATATATATATATATATATATATATATATATATATATGGATTAAAATGTGATATATATATATATATATATATATATATATATGGATTAAAATGTGATTCTTGTTGAGCGGTACATTTGTTCCATAATTGAACTTAGCAATCTGAGCCAGATGTTATTACCGTCATGGGTATGACGATAAACTTCATCCGCGTGCTGGGTAAGACGAACTACTACATCAAACAGCAAGGCCTCTTATCAAGAGGTTTTGAGCAGCGTGGAACCACCTCTTAATTGCTGGTGTTCCCAGTTCCACCCGGACTCAAATAGTTAACCCCCAAACCCAGATCTCGTCCTGGATATGACAATAAACTACATCCGCTTCCTGGTTAAAACGATAAACTACATCTGCGTCTTAGCTATGACGATAAACTACATCCGCGTCCTGAGTAAGACGATAAACTGTGTCCAACAGCAAGGCCTCTGATAATACGTTTTAAAAAAAATAATGTTGCCAGCTGTACGTTTTTGAAAAAAAAATTAATATTACCAGTTATACGCTTTTGAAAAAAATAATATCACCAGCTATACGTTTTTGAATATATGATATTACCAGCTTTTCGTTCTTGAACATATAATATTACCAGCTATATGTTTTTGTAAAAAATATTACCAGCTATACATTCTTGAAAAAATAGTATTACTAGCTGTACATTTTTGAGAAAAAAATATTAACAGAAATGGATTTTTGACAAAACAAAAATATTACCAGGAAAAAAAGAAGTTGTCGGCATTAAATGACCCATTGAGGGTTTGATATGCCCTAGAACAAAACAAACCAAACCAGATGTTATTAATTTCACAATTTAAGAAAAAGAAAGGAAAATAAGAACATACCCACTAAAATAAGATCATTGCAAAAGTTAGTACCGATTAGAAAATTGAAAAAAACTAACATATTAAGAATAAACAATTATTAATCAACTCTATAGCTGCCATAGTTTTTAACAACTGCGAGTCCCATCGTTCACCAAGCTTGTTGAATTTTTTTTTTGTTTGTTTTTTTTTTGTTGGAAGAAGGTTGTGAGGTAGTTTTTGAGTGACTGGACTGAGTCGTTTTTAGTCATTTAAAAGTGTTCCGTACTGACAGGGACTTATGTAAACTCCGAAGGTGCCTCGTCAGGAGAATACGGTCAGTGCTGTGTTGGTGGTGGGAGTGTCGTTCCCATTTCAGCTCTTCATGTTTTATAAAGTCTGATTTGAAACATGCAGCCTTGCGTTGTCATGGTAGAAAATGCCAGCTTTTCGATTTGCCAAAATCGGTCGTGTTTCTTGAATAGTCGCAATGAGATTGGTGAACTAGTCGCCACACTTCTTTGCAGTTATGGTTACGCCGGCTGGAATTCCACCAAACGGACGGCCGTATTTTCATTGGATGTATGCCCGATTTAGCCATGAGTTCTTTCCATAACAACAGAGAAATTTGCCACCCAAATACAATCGAGCCTGTTTTGTTCCAGAAAAGAATGTAACCACCGCGTGTCGAGTATAGAAACGAATCCACGGCACTACACATGGCGAAAGATTCTTAAGATATCGATTTTCCAAATATTAGGAATCTACTTCATTGAAATCTTCGCTTTCTTCTCCACAATAGCAAGCACAGCCTCTTCATCGGCGTCGAAAGGTCACATGGAGCATGGTTAATCGTTTAGATTAAAATCGTCCTGACGAAATCTGACAAACCACATTTTGATCGTCAGAAACTTAATGGTTTTTGTCGCAGTTCCGACGCTTACCCCTTTTCGAATTTCATTGAGAAATGTGGAGAAAATGCAATTTTTCATCATCCTTTCTTAAGACACTGATTTGAAGACCAAAACATTAACATTTAACAAAGTCGGACTCGCAGGTGAACGGTGCATGGTTTCAATCTGGAACACACAACACATCTATCTATCTATCTATCTATCTATCTATCTATATATATATATATATATATATATATATATATATATATATATAGTAAAAATAATCTTATAAATATAAGTAAGTATACTCGTCCGAAAAAAACCTTCGGTGTTTTGGCTTGTAAATGAACAAACCAACATCCAAGGAAAAATAAGGAACAATAAAAGAAAGAACTAAAAACATGTGATTCAGACGAAAACAATCGACTAGAATCCAAGCTCAGAATCCAAAGAAAAAAACCTCCGAAACGAGTAAAATAAAAATAACTAAGCAAAATACTCAATACACTAAGTAGAGCAAATCTAACTATGAACCTAAAGAGCCAGGCAGACCTACCTAAGTTTCACCTACGCGGCTCGTCAGGGTACGCCGGCGTACCTTGACGATCCGCGTACGTGAAAACTGTCTGGCTCTTTAGGTTCATATATATATATATATATATATATGTATATATAAAGAGATTTTTTCCTACTTCCACACCAAGATACAATGACTTTAAAAAAAAGGATCATATTTTTATTATTAAAATAAATACAAAAGTAACTCGTTTAAAAGGAAAAAGGATTTTAGGTGCCTTTTGGCAGACACATCCTCAGAAATAGAATCGTCGGCAAACTAAAACAGAGATGCTGATAAGAAAATTTATTATCAACACCTGTATTAAACTTAATTACCCAGTAGTCATATGAGGGGTAAAATAGGACTAAATACGTTCCTAGTCAGGCATCTAAATTTCATCTCCCGTTGTCTATACAGGGCAGGACGTTGCATGTTAATGATAATAGACTCCAATATATCCAAGAGGAGTCTCGTGCTATAACCTGTGTATGATAGAAAACAAGTCAGGACAATAATTCGTCATACAAGCAACAGAAATTTATATATATATATATATATATATATATATATATATATATATATAAATGAATATATTAAATGTATGTCCGTCTATCTCTTTTATCTATCTCAGTCTATTCATTTGTATCAGTCTATTTATCTCAGTATATTCATATCTATCTATCTATCTATCTATCTATCTATCTAATTCTTTTTATATCTATCCATCCATCTATGCATCTATCATCTATCTATCTATATATATATATATATATATATATATATATATATATATATATATATATATATATATTATAAATTAACTGGTTTAAAATAAGGTCTTTCACATTCAAAATATTATAATATTTATAATATTTATGCTCTGTAAATTTAGACTGTTTTGTAAAAAATAAAAAACATCAATAAAAATACCGGATTATATATCTTACTGTTCTTTCTTTTTATACATACATACATACATACATAGATACATACATACATACATACATACATATATATATATATATATATATATATATATATATATATATATATATATATATATATTCCAGCATCTGGAGAAGTATTTTATTGTGGAACTTAAAAGTACGACAAAAAGAGATTTTGCAAAGGCCAGGATTTTAAAAAGCTTTCTAAATGTGTTAAAAATGATTTTACAAACACCCATCTAATCAGAATTTGTAGTGTCTAAATCTTTGTTATTGACAATGTGAAAAATTGCTAATTTGTATCAATTATTACCATTTAAAAAAGAAACAGGCATACACACTCTCTCTGTGTCTCTCTCACACACGTATATAATTAATATAAAGAATTATATTTTATAGAATTAAGCATGCATCGTTCGAAAAAACTTAAAATAACAAACACATATTTATATATAATAATAATAATATATATATATATATATATATATATATATATATATATATATGAGTATCATAAAAAATTAATTGTACAAAGGATTAATTGGCAATATTAATGTGATTAATCGTGAAATCCCTTCTCTAACAAGACTTAATTAGACATTAACTTACTCTCAACTTGAATAATATGATCGTTATATTTGAGTTTTGTCAGATGGAATTGTCGGGACGTAGTTTCTAAATATATAGGCAAACACTAAGTCGAAATATATGTAGGGTAAACCTGAATATGTTTTTTTGAATATGCTATTTATTGACAGAAATTACGCCCGAATATGACAATTTGAATTCGTTAAACGTATTCTGACCGAAATTTTCCCTTGACAACTTAAATATAAGGATCGTATTTTTCAAGAAGTTGATAGTAAGTTGATATATATATATATATATATATATATATATATATATATATATATATATATATGTGTGTGTGTGTGTGTGTGTGTGTGTATGTGTGTGTATGTGTGTGTGCACGTGTTTGTGTGAGTAGATAGATAAATAGAGAGAGAGAGAGAGTGAGAGAGAGAGAGAGAGAGAGAGGAGCAGACAATTTGCAAAAACAAGGATAGGTTCGCCTATCGTCTGAGGTTCAGGCTCCTATTGAACAGGAGTAGAGGTGCATTCCTTGTTTCCTGTTTAGGATTGAGTTTCCGATCCTTTTAATATGTGCTTCAGCTCTATACTCTTAACGCTTGTTTTTTTTCCCCCCTGTTAATATGAATACAAACAGTAAGCATCTACATTCGGTGAACATTAGAAAACAAAACTTTTACAAGTTTTGTTAATGTTGGAATATATATTTTGGAGGAATATACTTACACTAGCAGCATGACCCGGCGTTGCCCGTGCTTGATTCAAAAACCGTACGACTCATACAGCAATCCCTATCACTTGACTTAAAATATTTTTGCCTTTCCTTGCCTTTAAAGGAGTGCCCTTTGCCGTGATGATGTTGCTACATGCCTTAATTCTTGCCTATCTCACATTGCGAATTTTTTCTAAGCTCTATACTAAACATTAAATCTGTTACGAAAAAAGAACTAAACAAAATGAAAACAAAACGATCAGCTTTAAAAAGGGCTTGTAACTGGAAAAACCGAATGAAAAAAGAATGTTAACAACAAATAAGTTTTCACATGCAACCCAGTTCTGCGGAATCAGAATCAACGTTGAGTTTAAGCAAGCGAATGAGCCAATTGGAGTAAAGTGCCATGCAGATTTAAATTTTTCCTACTTGTGACGAATGCAGCTATCGATTTTTTTTGCATGCTAGCATGCTAGTTAACATTCGTGTCAGTCAGCTGTTGGCTCTCACGCTGGCCAATAGAATTTTCCTGCCTATTCGTGACAGCCAGCTATAGGCTCTCACTCTGGCCAGTAGAATATGGCCGCAAACTATATGAAAACTGCCGTAGAAGCATGAAAAAATCGATTATTTCCACTATCGATGGGAGTTGGGAAATGCAAAGTCGGTCTTGGTCTTCCCGCTAACTTGGAGCATGTGCATGTAAATTTTGGTGCAAATCCATCGAAAATTGCGGCCGTGCATTCGTTACACACACACACACACACACACACACACACGCACACATACACACACACACATCCTGCGTTTTATAGATAGAGTGCGTGTATACATGCATATATATATATATATATATATATATATATATATATATGTATGATAGCCATAACATAGATATTATAAAGTCAGAAATAGTGTCAGTCAGTGGAAGTCTGAAGGAAAGGGCAAAGGGCAGTTAAGGAAGCAGTTTTTGCAATGAAGTGATTAATATCCGAGACACAGCATTAATAGGATTAATTCATCAGTCAGTTATGCGCCGTGCGTGATTAGCCGATCATGTATCTTTCGATACATGACTGACGAGGCAGATTTTTTTCCCGCAGTATGTTGCCATTTCTTTCTAAGGTAGACCAGTTGGCATCCAAGGCTATAGAAGCCAGTCCGTCCTGCTATTTACCCATAGCTGGTTGAGAAGAAGAGGTATTAGCACTTAAATGAATGTAATGAATTCGACTGGAATTCGACTTCGGCTCTTCGATTCCTCAATCCGAGCCGCTAATTCATACATACCCATTAATACATACACAATTTATGATTTTACATATGTTCTATTCACCAACGCGACTCTGGAGTTTTGTAAACGAACCGTTTTGTAATCGTTCTGTCCACTCGTCGGGAGGTATCAGCAACTGACTGCAAATTTTCTCATTTTCGCTAATTTTATATTAAGTTAAATATTAATTTATACGCTAGCTATTGGTCATAGGTTGATTTTTCCTCTTTTTGTGTATGTCTGTGTGTGCACGCGCCTGCGTATGCGCGGTCTCGTGTGTATGTGTATATGTATCGAATAGATAGAAAGAAAGATTGCAATCGAATGGGAAAAAAAGGATGTAAGTTCGATTCCAGTCGGTGTCACAATTTCCTTTTAGTAAGATTTTTCAATTTAGACCTGTAATTTCACTGTTTAATAAAATAATAATAATAATAAAAAACTTGGATAGCAACTGAAATATGAGTACCCACTAAAAATAATGTTTATAGCAATATAAGAAATATATCTATGGATATAAGCATATAATTTAAAATAGTCCGCTTCTGTAATCTATGAAATCAATTGATTTAATATAGATCAAAGCATTTTCAAGTTATTTCCTGAATAATTTCCATACCGTTTCTCTAAAGATATTTATCTCTAAAACGATAAAATGAGCACATAAATAAATTTCAGCATTTTATTTTCATCGGGTTAAAAATGCTGATGGGATCGACCCCGTAAATTCGTCAATCACATTATAATCTTTCTCATCAAACGCATCTACATTGTAGTCTATGAGGCACTTCTTAAAATACAGCATAAATATATATATATATATATATATATATATATATATATATATATATATATATATATTTATATGTATATGTGTGTGTGTGTGTGTGTGTGGGTGTGATGGATAAATTATCGTCTAAAATGAGGCAGAAATGAAAAATAACACTGACAACTCATTTTAACAGACATATTTACCAAAATTACGCAAAAACATCTTGACATACTAAAGAGTAAATATCTTTGAACAAAATCACCATTGGCTTCAACCACGGCCTCCAGTCGACTTCCGAATCTCTTGCAACTCTTCTGGACGGTCTCCTTGTTTAAGTTGGTGAATGTTACCACAATACTTGTCTTTAGTTCATCTTTGGTGTTACAAGGAGTTTTGTTGGTCTTTCGCTCAACTGCGACCCACACATATTAATCAAGCGTGTTGCAGCCTTGGGAGATAGGTGGCCAGATGTAAGCGGGGATGTGGTGACACATTGTCTGACAGCCATGACAAAGTTCTCCGCTTGCATTGCATAATGCATCATTACCCCTTAGAATGTTATGAAATCAAGTCAATACTATTTCATGTTAAAAGTGTGCTTGTATTAAATTAAGAAAAAAATCAATACAGTTGCCTTAGAGTGATATTATTTTATAATTTCTATAACAGGGCGAATAAATTTGGACGGCACCAACTTTTAGAAAAAAACCTATGACTATGAATATAATAGATTGAAACTTCTAAAAAATTCACGAATTGTCCAAAACTAAATTTGGAATCTACTATTTATTTTAAATTCAGTAAGTACTTGCAAATATTTATATTTCCTTGGAAAATATGTAAATATTTAGTGGATAATAATTCTGTCATTAACTGTATATATATATATATATATATATATATATATATATATATATATAAATAACTAGACTCGTTTCGAAAAACCCTCGAATTTTTTATTTGTTAATCAAATCAATTTCGAGGGGAAAAAAGGTTTTAAAAAAAGAAAGAGCTACAAACATAAACTTCTGCCGACAAAAAATCGCACAGATGCAGGTCTGAAGCCCAAAGAAAAAAACCCGATACGAGTAAACAACTAACTAACTAAAAGAGCTCAATACAATCGTAGAGCAGACCTAGATACACCTAGTGAGCCAGACAAACCTACATAGGTTTCACCTAAACGGATCGTCAGGGAAAGCTTGGCTAACAAGGCAAAGGGGAAACACACATTTACAGGTAAAATCACGTGCCAAAAATAAAAATAAAAAAAAAAACAAGTGGGGGGGTGTTAAATATTTATTCAACAACAACAAAAAAAAAAAAAAAAAACCTCAGTGGAAAGTCATTAACGGGAAAAATGTCTAATTTAGTAGCCATGATTTTTTATGTCTACATACATTGAGAATTTCAGTTTTAGAGTTCAATAGTTGGTTAGGGCGATCATATAAAGCTATGGCTAATTTCTCCTCAGCACATAATTTGCAAAATTTATGGCCTTTTTATATTTTTGGCATTTTTTTAATATTTCCCATTTAAGGATGGGGTCTATATTATCTTGTTTGGTTTTCCATACGTAGGTAGATAGCGTAGTACTATGTTTAATTTTGCATTCTTAAAACTACTCGTATGGTTATAATATCTTTTCTTAAATTTATCCTGAGTAGCACCTATGTATATTTTAGGGTTAGTATCCTCACTATTTTTGTAGATCTTCACTTGATACACCACGCATTCTTGCTGGCATTTCCCCTGTAATGGGCAGATGTTTTTGTTTCTACAATTTCCCTAATGTCCCTATTAGAGTATCCCCGTATAAAAAAGAAAACCAAGAACCCCAGTATTTACATATAAAATCAAATCACCCAGCCCATATTATAAGGCACATCTCCAAAAATATTGGGTATAGACTTTCAACTAATTCCTCTAATAGGGACATTTTTGAAGCCAACAAAATAAGTTATGAGCAAGCCCTAATTAAGAGTGGACATAAAAATAAATTAGAATATATAGACAACCACAATATTACTCGGAATAGACATAATAGGCAAAAGAAAAATTTTGTGGTTTAATCCCCCTTTCAATTTAGCGGTAAAAACCAAAATTGGTAAGATATTCTTTAATTTACTGGAACATCATTTCCCAAAAAACTGAGTTACATAAAATATTTAAAAAAAATAATGTAAAACTTAGTTATTGTTGTATGCCGAACGTAGGGACTATTATAAACGGACTGAATAAAAAAAAAACTAGGAATGATCTACCTAGTAATCCTCCTACTTGTAATTGTAGAAACAAAAAACATTTGTCCATTACAGGAAAATGCTAGCAAGAATGCGTGGTGTATCAAGTGAAGATCTACAAAAATAGTGAGGATACTAACCTAAAATATACATAGGTGCTACTCAGGATAAATTTAAGAAAAGATAATAACCATACGAGTAGTTTTAAGAATGCAAAAAATTAAACATAGTACTACGCTATCTACCTACGTATGGAAAACCAAACAAGATAATATAGACCCCCATCCTTAAATGGGAAATATTAAAAAAAAATGCCAAAAATATAAAGCAGGCCATAAATTTTTGCAAATTATGTGCTGAGGAGAAATTAGCCATAGCTTTTATATGATCGCCCTAACCAACTATTGAACTCTAAAACTGAAATTCTCAATGTATGTAGACATAAAAAATCATGGCTACTAAATTAGACATTTTTCCCGTTAATGACTTTTCCACTGAGGTTTTTTTTTTTTTTTTGTTGTTGTTGAATAAATATTTAACCCCCACAAACTTAGGTTGTTGTGTTTTTTTTTTTTTTTTTTTTATTTTGGCACGTGATTTTACCTATAAATGTGTTTCCCACTTTGTCTTGTTAGAAAATAAATTTTCCCTGACGATCCGTTTAGGTGAAATTTAGGTAGGTTTGTCTGGCTCACTAGGTGTATCTATCTATCTATATCTATCTATCTATCTATATATATATATATATATATATATATCTAAGTAACGAAAATCTTGGTTGAGGATGAAATCCTCGGAGATCAATGTTAATTCAGAGCGAATAATTTAATTTAAAAAAAACAGACCAATTTAATTTTCTCTGGATCTTCGGACTTCACTTTCAAAAAGGTGAAACGAAAAATGAAATTAAAAATTACACTTATGACGGGCAGTGTATATATATATATATATATATATATATATATATATATATATATATATATATATATATGTGTGTGTGTGTGTCTGTGTGTGTGTGTGTGTTCAAATATATAGAGAAATAGGAAAGAACACGTTAGGTTAATAATCCGAAGTTCTTTAGTATTTTTGTTTTTATTTTTAAAAAACATTGCTCAATACATAAGTAGACCCTAAATTATAATTATTTATTTTTGCGATGGAATCATATTTTTTAAAAATAATAATAATAATAATAATAATATATATATATATATATATATAATTATAATATACATATAAGTGTATATCGACTTTATCACCCAGAAGTGACAGCCTGTTTCATGTTGCACATAATCGTCAGGCAATAGGCAAACATACGCACTATCCATGATATTTATATATATATATATGTGTGTATGTGTGTGTATGTGTTTGTACATTTTATTTAAGACGATTGACAAGGTACTGCAATAATGTTTTTTTTATATTTTATTTTTCTTACGTTGGTACAAATGATTACTATTCTTGACATAGAGTGTGCAAAAAAGCATATCATTTGGACAGTTCTTAGTCAAAAAAAAGAAATCACTTGTACGAATAATTGCAGTTCACATACATCATATATATATATATATATATATATATATATATATATATATATATATATATATATATATGTGTTGTGTTTTGAAATTGGCAAAATTTAACCGTAAGTTTTATTCTAATACTTTTTATCTCGTGCTTCTTTGCCTATGGAAATATTTTCCCACTTGCTGCTTTTTCCTGTCAACGACGACCGAAGTTAAGCAGTGTTGAGCATGATCAATACTTAGATGGGTGACTGTTTTGTAATACGTCTTGCTGTTTGCGTTGATGCGCGGCAGGTGTAACAGCTCGGAAGTTATATTCACTTACGCGTAAATATTCTCGGGAAACGTATTGGTCTACCACATCTCCCCCCCCAGCTATGGGATACTTAGTAGAACTTATATCATCAAATGATTATTATATCCTCAAAATTCGTACCTTTTTTTCTGGCTTTAAATAAACTGTAAAGGGTTGATAAGCTGTAAAATACAAACCAATCAATCAGCCAATCCTGCCAATTACGGTCTTCAAAAATGTTAATGCAACGCCAATCATCATTATCTGCTGGCATGAATCCTGGTCTTTTTATTGCATATTTTCCTCAGTAATATAACCAGAAACCATAAATATATATATATATATATATATATATATGTGTGTGTGTGTGTGTGTGTGTGTGTGCACGCGTGTTTGAGTGGAGCTGCTGAAATATTTTGGGCCTGAAAAAGGAACCCAAAAAGACAAAAAGCCTTTTTGGTCTCCTACTACAGCTGCATAAATGAATATATCGCTGATTTTTTATATATATATATATATATATATATATATATATATATATATATATATATATATATATATATATATATATATATATATATATATATCATGAATTGGATTAAGTTCGACAATTATTAATATATTTTCTGCTTCTACATTATATTCATGGATATAATTTATTTAAGTAAATGCTCTGTTTTTTTTAATTCAATGGTATTAATTTTTTTTACCGGCCTGAATTTTCGAGAAATTTCTCGAACATTCAGGACGGTACTGTCCAATTAAAAAAAAGCCCAAAGCATTTACTTATATTAATTTTGTATTTGTGTGTGTGTGTGTGTGTGTGTGTGTGTGTGTGTGGAGGTGTGGAAATATTTTGGGCCTGACCAAGCAACCCTAAAACAAACAAAAGCAAACTCAAATGCTTGGCCAGGCAGAGAGCCTTTCAGTATCCCTTCATATATGCAGTGTACAATTTTCTCAGTTTCCTTCTCTCTTTCATACTGTATGTCTCCTTGCATCTTAGTGTCTTTATCGCCTTCCTTAGGTTGAAATGATTAAAATAGAAGGAAGAAAAAATCTAATTGCTATGCGTTCTCGCATTTTTGTGTCATATTTTCTTCCACCTATTGCTCAACTACCGACCTGTTTGATTTTGGCAATTCCTAACATATTGGAGAGGAGGTGGGCGCCACCAAGCTATTTGAAATCACGCTGAAAGGATCATGAAGAAGAAGAAGAAACAACGCAACACCGTGCCTGATCGGTTGTAGCCCTGGTCAACAAAAGCCTCGCGTCCCTTTGACTCATTCCAGATTGGGCGTGCCAAGTGGGTTACAAACACTATCAAGATACCAACGTAGGGTACAACTATCGGAACATAGAATATTCGCATCCCTCGTGCTCTTAGAGAAAGAATGGGCGTGCATGTCAATGCCAGAACTCCTGAGAGCCACCGCCTACAGATCAAATTGGAGGAAGTTGTCTGTTTTTTCTGTCTCCTTTTCCCGCCGACGAATGAAGCAGACGATGGACTTATGATGATGCTGGACATCTTCTACTGTCTCTTCTGCTGATGACCATGTTTTGTTTCTTTTAATAGTTAGTCCTTTCTTCTTTCTTTCCATGACTACATTGTCTAAGAACTATTTAATTTTTTTTTCATCTTGAGCCTGCCAGTGTCATCCAGTTGTGTTTTTGCCGTAATAACGACTTTCGAGAAGACGAATGCATCAAAGGAGACACGGCTTGGAGTCGATATTCTGCTTCGTACCCCCCCCCTTGTTGGCGTAATTCACTTCATTGTATGTAAGATTTTGGTTGATACAACAAGCGATTATCTTTTCTTGCAAAAAATCGATATCCCAAGAATATCTCTTTGCCATAAAACTTTTAATATAATGATGACATTGCGATAAAATTAATTACATTTTTGCTTTCAAAATTTTAATGCAAGGGCCAAAAAATACTGTGTATTGTTAATGTATATATTTTAGTGAATTAATTGATAATTTAAATATGTATATCTACTTCATAGACTTTCTTGCTCGGTTTATTTTTTTAGATTTTGCAAAATGTTCTGTAAAAAGCCCAAGAACGACTCAAACTAGAGGATTAGTGAATTAGGCTGGTGGAGTATGGAGTTAAGAGGTGGAGATAAATGCAGATTATGAAGCATATGAAGGATAAATAACAGTTAATCCTAGATTTGAAGCGCTTAAGATTTTAGTGATAAAAATAAAATAAATATGTCCCGGCTTCAAATAACATAAAAACGGTTGATAAACAGTAAAAAATCAAATCAATCCAATCAAGTTTTTTCTTTCGTTTTTATTGAATATTTACTCAATACAGGCCCAAGAGTTACTCAAGGTAGAGCGTTATTAATGCGGTTGTTTCATAGACGTAAGAAGGGAGGTATATGCATATTATGAGGATATGTAGGATAGATAACGGTTGATCCGAGACTTTAAAAGGGTTAAGATCGTAGTGATCGTTCTCCGATTACCACGATCTTAACGTCCCCTTGCTGGTTTGTTCAAGAAAGTACCGGTTCTGACTGAATTAAACATCCTCCTTACAAATGGAATACGAAGGAAATGAGTATGATTTATCCCAGTGT
This sequence comes from Acanthosepion pharaonis, assembly GCA_903632075.3. Taxonomy (NCBI): domain Eukaryota; kingdom Metazoa; phylum Mollusca; class Cephalopoda; order Sepiida; family Sepiidae; genus Acanthosepion; species Acanthosepion pharaonis. The sequence continues at coordinate 105,896 of CAHIKZ030001886.1, forward strand.
ACGTGGCATTGTGGGTCACAAACGTGAAGGTCACAACTGATGGAACTAAGGAAAGTAACTCGTGAGAACATTTGCCACAGAATTATTGATACATGAGCGAGAGGCTTGCGTTAGTTGCTTTCAAAAACGAAGACATGTCAGGAACGATTGAGTTGGCTTTCTATTGCGACATTCTAAAAGCAAAAAGAATGACGAATGTAACATTTTTCTCGTCTTTTGGGAATCGGTTAATCAAGATGATTCTCTAACATTTTTGCTACTAAGTGTTCACCCAATACAAGGACCAAGAGCAACTCAAGCTAGAGGATTACTGAATTAGGCTGGAGTATGGAAGTAAGAGGAGAAAATAAGTACAGATTATGATGATATATAGGATAGATAACGGTTGATCCTGGATTTAAAGCGGTTAAATTTTAGTCATAAAAATAAAATAAATCTACGGAAAGTCATAATCACCTACATTCTGTAGAGATATAGCATTTAGAATAATAGAAAACACATAATTGTATTATTGTCAAAATTAACCATCTCTATCTATAAAAAGCAGGATGTGTGTGTGTGTGTGTGTGTGTAACGAATGCACGGCCGCAATTTTCGACGGATTTGCACCAAAATTTACATGCACATGCTCCAAGTTAGCGGGAAGGCCAAGACCGATTTTGCATTTCCCAACTCCCATCGATAGTGGAAATAATAGATTTTTTTATGCTTCTACGGAAGTTTTCATGTAGTTTGCGGCCATTTTCTACTGGCCAGAGTGAGAGCCTATAGCTGGCTGCCACGAATAGGCAGGAAGATTCTACTGGCCAGCGTGAGAGCCAACAACTGACTGACACGAATGTTAACTAGCATGCTAGCATGCAAAAAAAATCGATAGCTGCATTTGTTATAAGTGGGAAAAATTTAAATCTGCATGGCACTTTACTCCAATTGGCTCATTCGCTTGCTTAAACTCAATGTTGATTCTGATTCCGCAGAACTGGGTTGGGTGTGAAAAAGTATTTGTTGTTAACAATCTTTTTTCATTCGGTTTTTCCCGTTACGAGTCCTTTTTTAAAGCTGATCGTTTTGTGTTGTGCTGCTGGTTATGTGGGGCGTACAACCTTGCATTTGGAAACTAGAATTAATCAGCACGTTCCTTCCAAAATACAACTTGGTAAGATAGATAGAATATCTTCCCCCCATGAATATGGAATCGGCTATTGCTCAACATTTAGTTGAGAATATAGCTTGTGCCAAGTTGTATAAAAAAGAGTGGTTTAGAATTATTCATACAGCCGATTCCAATAATCATTTGAAGATTTTGGAATCGGTCTGTATAGGATTTAGAAAACCTTCTCTCTGCCGGCAGAAAGAATTTATAAGGTCTCTAAATCTGTTGGGGGATATTTTATTTTAACTGTCCCTCGCTATTTATTTACACGATAACCCTTCCCTCGTTACAAGTATATATACTTGTTCGTTATTTTAGTGTGTTTCTTTTTTGCTTTTTTGCTCTTCAATATCGCTATTATTCTTTTCGCTAATCCAACGATTGTCTCCTGATGAGATGTTGGCTGAAAGGGCTCTAGAGACTTTTAAAATTAAAATCAATGGTTTCCTAGTTTTTAAACTACTATATATATATATATATATATATATATATATATATATATATATATATATATAGCAATATATTCATCTATGCAGCTGTAATTGGAAAAAAAAGGTTTCTTGTTTTTTTAGGGTTCTTTGGTCAGGCCTAGAACATTTCAGCACCTCCACTCAAACACGCACACACACACACACACACACACACACACATACACTTTTCTCGTCTTTTCGAAATCGGTCAATCAAAATGAATGTCTAACATTTTTTTCACTAACTGTGGATTATTTAATCCCGAAATGAGTTTTAATCCAAGCAATGCGAGAGTGCCACTAGCACGCAACGGGTTAGAAAGAGTAAGAGGAAGAGTAAAGAGGGGTGTCCGAGGAAAGGATATAGAGAAGAACGGCAACAAAAGTTTTGTCGGCATTAAATAACCCATTGAGGAAACCAAACCAAAACAATTTTAGTTCTTGCTACTGTTTGTTATGAGATTTCTGTCATTGCTGTAGATCTTTGTTTGCGATTGTGTAGCACCAGCCCACGTGGTATGAAGTCGGAAGGTAAAATGTCAACCTTTATTTAGCTAAATACATTTATTTTAAATATTACCAGCAATATATTTTTGGAAAAAATATTACCAGAAATCCTTTTTCGAAAAAAAATATTACCTGCCATAAAACTCTTGTCGGCATTAAATAATCCATTGAGGTTGATATGCCGTAAAACAAACCAAACCAAAGTAATATATCCTGAGATAGATAGATAGATAGATAGATAGATACAAAATATTACCAGCAATAAAACTCTTGTCGGCATGAAATAACCCATTGAGGTTGATATACCGTAAAACAAAACAAACGAAACTAATATATCATGAGATAGATAGATAAAACATAATACCAACAATAAATCTCTTGTCAGCATGAAATAAGCCATTGAGATTGATATGCCGTAAAACAAACGAAACTAATATATCCTCAGATAGATAGATAGATAAAAAATATTACCGGCAATAAAACTCTTGTTGGCATTAAATAACCCATTGAGGTTGATATGCCGTAAAATAAACCAAACCAAACCTTGTATCGTATGAAATTGCATGATACTGTATGCTTTTTATTCCATTATATATGCAGCCATTATTCCCACGTGATTTATGCTCAAAAATTGTTTGTCATTAGCAGCCATTGTGTTAGTATTTATGTTTTGAATTAGGCTTAGAATATGAAGAAAAAATCTTCACTATCAACTGCACGAAGTGCTCGAATGGTGGTTCTATCCGATGAAGGCTATCCCGAACGGGAAATTAAAGTAAAAGTACTTTGCTGCAAAGACAGCTGTTCATACTGGTATCCAAAATATCAGGAACATTTAGCGACAACTCGATGGACGTCTCAGAAAAAAACAGTGCTAGAGATGACCCTTTAGCGAAGTACATTGCTACACGGACCCCAAGAAATTCTTATCAGAAGATACATATTATTCTGCTTCAAAATGGTATAGATGTCACTTCTAGAACAACTTCATGACTTCTGAGATTTTAGTTTATTCTGAAATGACTCAAACCAGCATGTAAACCATTTCTAATTGCAGCTATAAAACATCCGAGCGTCTAGCTTTTGTAATCATCAAGAAACCTGGAGAGCTGAAGGCTGAAGCAAAGTTATATTTGTCACATTAATCAACTCCGCAACTTTTATGCATAAAAGAAACGTTAGAAGACCCATTGTTAAGCGACTTTATGAAAACGTATACAGTTCAGCGTATGAAGGACCCATCCACCAAGCAAGATGATTTGGGGCTCAATGTCCAAAATCTGGGATAACTTATTGCCTTCAGGGACAACAATGAATGGTGTAAGGTCGTTATAAAAACTCCGGGAAAAACTGAAACTACATATGCACATGCATTGGTACGCAATATTTATGCATGATGGTGTGCCATGCCACAGGTTAAAGGTCGTTCAGAATCTTTTGAACAGTATCCGCTTTTGAACAGGAACTCCAAACTATGCTTAGAGGAAAATTGCAAATAAGTAGTTTATAAGCCAAAATAAACTATTAAACAAGAAAAATTAAATAATGGATAAGTGCAGACACATAAACAAATATTTACTTTGCCATTTAAGCATTAATTAATATATATATATATATATATATATATATATATATATATATATTGCTCTGAGTGAGTACTGGTGCTGATAAATAATATTCAATGTATTATAACAGAGCTAACACCAAGTCGTGCTACCGGTGAGGGATAATATGTATCAATATTTAGTATACTGGGGAAGCAGATCATTATTTAAAGATATATTGTTTAATATAACAGACAATGAATGTCTATTATGTCTGATAAATACATTTGTTCTAATGTTCGTATGTTTTTTTTCCTGTCAAACATTTGGATATTATTTTTTATTTTTGGTCTTTGATCTAATTTTTTTGGCTCCATGAGCCATCTTCAAATGGTTATATGGGCATTTAAACCAATCTGAAGATGGATCATATGAGCCGAAAGCTTACATAAGAGATCAACTAAATAAAAAACATCCAAATGTTGGACAATTTTATCTTTATTCTCACCTGAAATCAAAGCAAACATACGAAGTTTAGATGCGGCACATGATAAGACATATTTTTGCATTCTCTGTTATATTTAAAATACATTTTTAAATATATATATATATATATATATATATATATATATATATATATATATATATATATATATATATGTATATATGGTTAACTGTTCGTAAAATTTCCTTTTTAAAAATGTGCTCAATATTTTTTAGACCAAAATATTATTATAATATTTTTTATAATAGGTAATATAATAAAAACATTTTACGTCGCTACACAAAAGCTATCAAGTTTCAATACAATGATTGTACTTCCTCAGGCGATGGTAGGTAACTGGTGATAAAAATGAATTTTTAGGGAAATTTGAAAACAAATCGTAACCTCTATTCGGAAGTTAAAGGGGGTGCATAAAGTCAGAATTAAAAATATACTTGCGATTATGTCCAGATTGACCAATTAAAAGTAAGATCTAATTTAAAATAGAAAAGTAAGGTCAGAGAGTGAAGGTAGGTGGTTTATATATTCATGTCCAACATGTCAGCCAACGTTCGAAAGGAAAGTTTGTAGCGACAAATGTATCATGGATGTAGCCAAGTATGATGTTCCGATTTCTTGAAGTAGATATAAAGTTATCACAAACAAATTTAAAAAAAAATCTTTTAAAAAAGTGATTAGAATTTGGCTGGATATTCAATGGAATTGCGTTAGTTTTCATGTAGAGTTATTATGTATTATTGACTAAGTCTAGTGTTACATATGGAAAATCTACTTTTTTAAATTTCTGTTCATTTTAACTTTCAGGGTTAGACTTTTTAATTCCCTATGTATTAATTTCCTGATTTTGTCAGTTTTAATTTTTGCAGAATTTTTCACCACCATAAGGCCGTCATCTCTATATGATCCTATGTCTTCTATGATGATATTATAGTAGGGAAAATGAATAAGCCAACAAGGTCGGAAGGCTCAGCAGGCATTAACGATCCCAAGGCAATATCAAATTGGTCAACAGAATTATTTATAATCCATTTTGTTCGGGATAAGGTCACATTTTCTAGAGTTTATAATAATGTCCACTTCTTCGTTTGAAAGATCAGAGTACTCGGTGGTTAATTCCAAAGACAAGTTAAAGCGGTCCATAGATATGGATGGGCAATAATCCACAATATCGAACTGGGTCAATGAACAATTAGTTTTATCATTTACATTATTAAACCAATTTATGATATAAGTTGTATTAATCCATCGCTTTTTAATCAGCTTGTCTCTATTGAGGATAATCTTGTTAATTTTACCAATTTCTGCCCTAGTAGGTTTGATTTTTTGATTTATTCAACTTTAATATTGCCGTGTTTAACCGACTATTAAACCGTCAGTATAATTAGCATCGTATATAGATGTTCCGCATGTTTAATTTTACAATTAAAAAAAAAAGTTTCCTGATAACATTATGTCTACTTCAACAAATCGGGACATCATACTTGGCTACATTCGTGATACATTTGTCGCTGCCATGTTTCCTACGATCGTTGGATAATATGTCTAGGCGTCAGTTTATCTTGACATGAAGAAATAACCTACCTACCTGCACCCGCTATTTATCCTTAGGTCTGACTTTTAATTGGTTAATCTACACATACACACAAGCATATATTTAATTTTGACCTCATCCTCCCCGCTTTAAATTCCGAAAAGAAATAACGATTTGTTTTTAAATTTCCCTAATAAATCATTTTTATCATCAGTTATCGACCATCGCCTGAGGAAGTACAATTATAATACTGAAACATGATAGCGTTTGTGTAGCGTTGCAAAATGTTTTTATTGTAACATATTATAATAAAAGTATTACACACACACACACACACACACACACACACACACACACAGATATATATATATATATATATATATATATAAAAAATATACATACATACATATATATAATGGCCTGACGATTGCATATAGCATGAAACAGACTGTCGCCTCTAAGTGTTTGATTTTTATGTTCACTTTTATATATATATATATATATATATATATATATATATATATAAATATAAAAAGGCTCAAATTCTAATATTCCTTGTTTATAATTTATTGCATTGGAATCGTAAATACGATCCAATTCATCAGACCTACAAATTCAAGAAGAAATGGAATATATATATATATATATATATATATATATATATATATATATAAAGAAATATAGTCTTAAGCTTGTGCTATATTTATGGGATAAAGTATCAATATCAGGGATATAAAAAATTCGTTAGTAAAAAATAAAATTATTTTTTTGAAGTCAACACTTAGAGGCGAGAGGCTGTTTCCTGTAAGTGTTGACTTCATCATTCACTATATATATATATATATATATATATATATATATATATATATATATATGTATGTGTGTGTGTTAAAAAATGTGTGTGTGTGTGTGTGATTATGTGTATATGTATCTGGTGTGGATGTTGAAGGTGTGATAAACAAAAGAAATACAGTTATAATGCAGAATCTATTGAACATAATGAATGTGACAACACTCGATTGACCGGTGAACAACCAAAATGTGAACCCAATGCAAAATCTGTTGGTAATTTGCACGAAAACAACCTCCACGTACCGAAGCACTGAGAGAAGCCGTCACGAAATAAATCTTGGTTGACGACTGCAGAAATTGATTATCAGCATGCCCCGTCGCATTCAAGCAGTGATCAAAAGCAAAGGAAGCCATACAAATTACTGACCTTTGGACTATTTGGCTTAGAATGAATAGAGCACATCATCCTGTACAAATCTATGAGTAACATTGATTCAGTCTCTCATAAATTACTTGTTACTCTGTTGATTTTGACATTAAGGTAATAAAATTAACAAGTTCGTTTTAAACCCTTTTTTATTGAAAACACATACACACGCACACATATATACAGGTTGACCCCAAAAAACGGGAACTTTTTAACAATCCGATAAAACCAAGAGTGATGGAAGAAAAATATTTTATTCATAGTAATTGAAACCTTAAAATATGCCATTTAAAAAACAATGATGGAATTTTCATTTTTTCAAAATTACGTCCTCTAGATGGCGTCCTCCTGTACGAATGCATTCTTGAAATCTGTTGAAATTTCTCATTGACTGCTGCAACATCTCACCTGGGATACTGTGAATTTCATCTTGAATTCTAAATGGCGAAATGTTTACTTGCTCAAGGTCACTATCTCGCAGTGTGGCCACTTGCTCATGTCTGGCAATACGTACTTCAAAAATTCCCGTTTTTTGGGGCCACCCTGTATATATTCACAGACAAGTAAGAAAATGAAGCCACTAAGTTACAGAATATGAATGAATATAAGAAAAGTAGGAACATTATTAAAGATCGAAAACAATAAAAAAAGAAACAAACGCGAATATATATAATTTCAGACCTAAGTAAGGTTATAAAGCCACTAAGATGTAAGAGGTTACAGAGTATGAAAAAATATAAGAAAAGCTGGAACATTATTAAGGATCGAGAAACAAACAAACAAGAGATTACAGAAGATAACGTTTTACAGTGCCTAAAAACTTTCGAAGATCAAAGTTGACTGGAAAACAAGATGCCCTAATAGATTCCTACAAGCAAGAAGTGCGAGAAAAGAAGCTTCTAGCATAGAACTTACGGTTACATCTAGCCATTTCAAACTGTAAAATAATGAGAGCTTGCTGCCAATCAATACTGTGATTAAATTCATAAAAATTTAGGTACCATAAAGGAACGTTCATCAGGAAAATTAGCATGAAATTATTTCTAGAAAAGGCGCCGGGATGCTACATCATGGCGGTGGAAAAATTGATTACAGCCGAGATGCCAGGTCAGGAATATTAACATTGCATATTCTTCTTTGATTAAGGTATTTCTTCTCTCTAAATATTACATCAGGAGAACATACAAACATGGACGTAATTGTAAACTTATAAATATGCAATATATATTTTTTGAAGAAATATATATATATATATATATATATATATATATATATATGACTAAGATATATATATATATATATATATATATATATATATATATATATATATATATATATATAATCAAATATATGGATATAGATAAAATAAGAAGAAGTTATACAGAAAAACAAACAAAAATCTTAATATACAATTATGCTGTATTAATGTTAATATTAAAAATGTCCTGAAGATGGTCTAAAATAGACTTTGAAACGTCCGACGTTGACTTTATATTAACATTAATAAAATTTAATAAAATATATTAAGATTTTGGTTTTTTTTTTATGTATATTTTTTTATATATATATATATATATGTGTATTTATTCATCTATCCGAAGACAAAAAACAACGCTAAGATAAACCTGATTTGAAAATAGCTAATCAAAAATGCAAAATCAGGTTCTGATATCTTTCACAATCGTCTATTCTATTTAATAATACGAAATAAGAAGAGATATGCCTTCTCGCTATTTGAGAATTTGTTACCCAAAAGAGGAAAGAGCACCCATTTGTCAAGGCTTGTCTTGATCAGCATTAATGCTAAGTACCCGATAAAAAAACTTGAAATTAAATAGCTGACAAATGGTAAATTCATCCACTCGAACGCAACCCTATCAGAAGAGGAAAGAGAAAGATTTTGATCCAGCAATTCTTGTCAAGTGTTGTGGTAGGATCCACCTAATTTGCATAGTGGAGTACCGACCATATAAATATGGTTGGTACCAGGAAGAGAGGGAGGAATCAAGAGATTCAGTATTATGGTGGACGTAGTAAGAAAGGTAAGAGTGAATGTGTTGTTTTGGTGATTGGATTATTGTTGGCATGTTATTTATAGTATATGCGACTAGCTTCATTTAGATTTAAGACAGATGAAGACCGTCATTCCCCCATCCCCCTTTTTAGGCCTTGTGCCGCATTTTGTATTTTAATGCAAATAAATATAGGAATCAAGAGATTCAACCAGAGACTCTGCCCGACTGCGACTCAGTCAACACATTCTCCAGGAACGGTCTTACCAGGAATATACAAAAGACTATATGTAAATATTGTGTACACCTTCTTGTTTCAATACATTTTGTTCTAAGTACATTTTGTGTTGCATTATTATTCCATGCATTAGTCAAGTTTCAACATCAAGAAAGGATGGGATTCCAGAGACGCTCTCTTGGATGAATGCACAGCGAAGGTGAGTTTACGTTTAGGCGCGCGCAGAATATACTAGTAAATATGATGGAATCGTCTGCTTTACAAAGCTTGATGAGAATGGAATCACCAGTTTTCCGCGCGTTGCTGAAAAATTATTTGAAAACATTGAGGCAGGCGTACTTAAAAATATATCTCCCAGAGTGGGTCACTTCACGAAAATGTAATTTATAATATTAAGAATGTCTTGCAAGATCAAGGACGACTGAGTAGTGAGTTTAATTCTCACTGGGCGCTCCACACTATCGGCTTCTTGCCACATCTATGAGTAACGCTAGAAAATGGCCCTGCCTGTTCGACGGGCAATCCTGTTAAACGTAATCACCAGACCTGATGAATACCTTTAGTCTGAAACAGTCTGTCATCTCTAAGTGTTGACTTCAATGTTCACCTTTATTTTTATTTTTTTCTATCTCTGATATTGAGTACTTTATCCTATAGATACAGCATACCTTAAAACTATATTTATTCATTCATATATATATATATATATATATATATATATATATATATATATATATATATATATATGGATCATTTCTATTGAATTTTTGTCACGACATTATTTCAGTTTTATGATTTTGTCTTCTGTTATAAAAAACAAATGTAAAAAAAAAGACAATCAAATATATATAATATATATATATATATATATAATTTTTATTGCGGCAGCAATGTTTTTTCATGCAATATTTGAATACGACAGACAACAATTGATTTTTAGTTTTTCATATAATATTTCATTTCCCATACGATCTAAAATTTTTTTCAAGAAAAAATTAAATTACATCGCATGAAAAAATTTTATAAAAACTAAATAAAAGCATCATGTCTGTCGTATTCAATAAAATGTGCACATATATATATATATATATAGATATATATAAAACATTAGGCAACATGTGATTTACATACAAAGAATAATCACACATAGAATTAATCAGAAGTATCAATGCGATTATTGGCGACATCAATCGCTAGAAAACATAATATATGCATTAAAATCCTGTTCATCCATAGTGCGAGTTTTGATCCTTGAAGAAAAACTTGTTGTCTGTAGTTTTTCAGTTTATTTGATGTTAAAATGCTAGTACTTACGGACAGTCTTCCATCCATCATCAGGCATGTGTTTTTTTTCCTTATAAAATCAAAAACTTGAGACGATATATCTGTATGTCGACCGAAAGATGTTTTTTGAATATCTGCTATTATTGACGGTTGTAAGATATCGGAACGTGCAAAGACGCAACGCTAAGTTTTTCAAAATTTTTTAAGTGAGAATTTTATTTAAATATTTCTTGTGATGTGTTAAATCCACGTATTCTATTTTTACAAGTGTATTCAGTTTTTATGTCATGAACTAAGTATATAGTTCAATAATATAGTGTAATGTCATAGTAGTAATTTTTTTATAGGAATTTTTTATGTACTGCGGATCGATAGTTTTTAATAACCATAAATAAAGGATTTTAATGCATATATTATGTTTTCTAGCGATGGATGTCGCCAATAATCGCATTGATACTTCTGATTAATTCTATGTGTGATTATTTTATATATATATATATATATATATATATATATATATATATATATATGTCTGCATTGTTACATATATTTTTGGCATGAGTTTTTAAATGCAAAATATCTTTAATTGATTTCTATCAGAGTGTTTGAGTCAATTCATTAAATACAACTGTTTAAATCCAACGAATGTATCAGCGATTAAGTGACAACAAACAAAGATATATACGAAGAAATTTAATCAAAAAATCTAAGGAATAATAATTCCATTTTATCTCTGGTTTCCAAAACAACCATTGGATAAACGGGGAGGGTTTTGAATGACGTCATTGATGTATGTCATCTGCCATTTTAACGATTGCCTAAGTTGGAGAGTTTATTTTATTTTATTTTTTTCAAATCAATATACGTTTTATGAAACGATTAATATTATTTTTATTTAATTTAACTTCATTTCCGGCGTAGAAAGATTTTACCAAAATTGTATTTTACAGACACCGACGAATAAACGCGTCCAAAACATAAACCAGATACAGACGTGTTTATACGTTGATCATGATTCTTTTTATTTTCGTCTGATCTTGAGACGAGTCCAATTGTCTACTAATATGTCTGGTAGAGGTGTTACCCACCGCTCGGGTACTTAAAGTTGTCTCATTGTCTTCGTTACTATGTTAGATCAAGTTTTAAAAAAAATCATCTGAAATTGAAAGGTTTTTTCTCAAAATAATTGTGGTTAATTGCATGTTTTTCATTTTTCTCTACAGATTTCTTTTCTTTATTATCTATGAGTTGCCATGAGTTCTTGGGAATGTTAGTGGGCCAGTTTTCCCCTATACTTCTTCTGGAATTCTTTCTTCTTATTTTCTTAGACTGGCAGCCAAGATTAAAGAACTTAATCCACTCTGTTAATCAATCCCTTTCTTTTCTCAACGACTCTTGGGCAACAAATTTTCTCGTTCCATTTTCGGCCCCGATATCCGTTACTCTACACACACATCCCGCAGGTGAGACATAATGATGTGCACTAAAGTAAATATATTTAAAGCCCCAAATAGAATGAAATTAAAATAAGATATAAAGGAAATTATTATTATTATCATTTTATTTCCTTTCATTTCTGCCATGTACACATTTCTTTCCGGGTCCCACCCAGCGACCTATGGTTAGATATGTCATCATGACACTTTCCACTGACACAAAAAAATGATCAACTGTATTACATAGATAAAGCCCTTCGTAAAGTATGGGCTGTACTTGTGAAAACTATTATTATTATTATTATTATTATTATTATTATTATTATTATTATTATCTTTAAATGCTTTGCTATGGTCATACTGCCAATCAAGTCTGCGGGAAGACCTAATGTACGCAGTGGTGTGTTGTTATGTTTACATTTCATGATTTGTTTATCTAAATCCTATAACATCACTAGCATTAGATGGACAAAATTCTTCTTAGTGTGTGGGCTGTATTCATCAAGACATTTGTATTTCTTTCAAGCTGGGATTTCCAGGGATTTTTTCAATGTGATGATGTGTTCCTTTTTTATCATTCCAAGTGCACCTACTATGATTAATATTATACTTGTTTTCAGTTTGAACATTTTTTTTCTATTTCGATTTCCAAATCTTTATACTTCAATAATTTTTCAAATACCTTGGTTGCTATGTTACAGTCCATTGAAGAAGCCATATCAATTAGTAGGTCATTTTTTTCTTCTCAGATTTTGACAATTGTGTCCGGCCTATTTCCTTCAATCTTATCCTCTGTAAAGATGTTGTAATTCCATAGAATTGTAATGTCTTCTATTTCTGCAACCTGTGCTGGGTGATCTTCATATTAATGTTTGTTAACATCTTTTCCAAAGTGTTGATTCATCCTTCAGTGTACATATTGTCCCGCTATATCGTGAGGAATTTTATATTTATTTGGCCCAAGTACAGAACATCCTGAGATTAGATGTCCTATGGTTTCCTGATACTTGTCATAGAACCTGTATTTTGATCCACACTATTATGTATAATATTTGCCTGAAGGTTTCTAGTGAAAAGGCTCTGGTCTTGCGCTGAAAGAATAAAGCCTTACGTTTCGACCTTTCATCCAGATGCTCATAACAATCGATGAGTTTTAACTTTATCAACATCGGCTTTATTAGCCTCGTTCTGGATATTGGCTATGCAGAGGTGTGTCTTTCCAGAGTTGTTTCATCTGTTCAAGAGCTTTATCCTTGACTTTTTCATAACTTTTTCGGCAACATTTCGTTCTTGGGCTCTGTTTTGATTTTCTATAGAATCTACCAAATGTAAATCCCGTTTGTATTTACAACATTCTTTCATGATGGAATATTTTTTCTTTCTGTTTGTGTGTTGTTTGACTAATTGTCTCATCCAGTCTTTTGTTGATTCTGTTTAAGCTAATAGTTGTTATCTTGTATGACAATTCTAGTTGAAGAAGACCTCTTCCGCTTTCTCTATGGGCTATGTATAGACGGTCTACATCAGCCTTTCGATGATGCATGTCATGCTTAGAAAGAAGATTTCTTATCTTAGAATCCGGTCTTTTGATATCATTTAAAAATCCAGTTCAAGATACTGAAACATTATTATTATTATTTCCTTTGATTTCTGTTGTATAAACATTTCCTTCCTTAGATGAACCATTTCTATAAAATGCAAACTTGGAATCTTTCATGAAAACTCTGAAGAGAATTTGATCATATTTCAGATGTATCTCTTTCAGTTATTGTCTTAACCATGAAATGTTTCGGGTTTTCTACTGTAAACCATATTTTTCATATCCATTATATATATATATATATATATATATATATCATAGCCCTGCTCTCCCCAGACATCGAATTGGTAATGTTCAATCCCTAAAACTACTGAGCGACACATGAGAAACCGGCAGTTATTCGTTTTCGTTGGATCTTTATCGATTAAGCTTTTTTTACGGGTGGCCGTTAATGATATAACACAACTCAATACTTCAATGTTAAATAAACAGTATTTAATTACAAATTACAAATAAATACGTAACACAAACAAAAGAAGTAAGATTCAATCAAAGCTTATTAAGAAATTCATTGAATACCTTCGTAGTAGCACGGTTCGCTCAACTTCCAATAGTCACTCGATAATCAAGCGGCAATCTAGTAAGCAACATAGTCGACTCGTAATCCGACCAATACTCAACTTGTAGCTCACTAAAGTAACTAGCCTGACACCGCTATTTATACACCTGGCGGAAAACATTCCTAAGACCAGAGTGTCACGCTCAAACCTCGCTGTCGGCAGCTATCATTTTCTTCCTATTTGACACTTTTTTGTAAGAAAAAAAAAACAATCTTTCAATATATTCAATTAGTTTTCCAAACTCCTCCGTGGGCCACCCTTGGTGGCAATGCCGAAGACAAGGACCCAGACTAAGCACGATCAACCCAAAAGAGCCGACCTGAACAGTGGAATAAGCGGATGATGATTGCAACATGTTTCAACCGTTAAACCAGTGGATGAAAAGGGCTACGCATGACGGACCTACTATAGAAGACGTCACTCGAAATTATAAAAGATTAAGTTCATTGCAGTTTCATAATTGGATTCTGAACGTCACGTTCCATATCTGCCATAGAGGAAGGTCATGAAATCAAGTGTGTGGGTCTCTTTCTGACGAGCTGAGTTCCACCTTCAACAAATTCACGTCATTGACACTTTCATATACTCTGATTTTCTTTCACCCACAACCGACTCAGGAAAAGGCAAAACGGCGATAGGGAATGAATGATGGGGCGAGTTTTGGTGAAACTGGAAATTTCAAGGCCTGAACCTGCACGGTAGCGTCGAATTCCGTATTCAACGCCATCATCATAAAAGAAGCCCTCAGCAAAGAAGAAATCAAATTCTTGGATACGAGATAAAGCAGACGATACCAAATACGATTCACAGAGAAACCAATTTCCAGGAATCATCATCATCATCATCATCATCGTTTTAATAACCGGGCGTAGTCGTCGTGTCGCTGCGCGGCTGTGTACCAGACCATTTCCCTCTATACATCTGGGCTGAATGCCTTATATGTATTATTCATACGTTGCGTGTCTTGGGCATGTAGACCTGGCGGAGTCCATCCCTCTTTAGGTTAACTTAAAGGATCGAGGGAAACTTCCGCCTTGGCTGTTGAATTCAGTCTATTTAGCTCACCTTTCCCCCAACCAGCGGTGCAATGTCTCCACCGCAGTGGTTACTTACGTAGCTATGGGGCCTAGTCTATTCCATTATGCCAGATCGGCTTTGATCCTACAAGAAGTTCCATGCGCTCTTTGGCACATTTTCTTAAGCCATCCGACCCACTATTCTGATTTTCTTTCATCTTCAACCAGTTCTTGCAAAGCCAAACGGCGATATGGAATGGAGCAGAAATCAGATTCTTCTCACTTAGCTTGTGATAGATGGTTTTTGATCTCACAAGATGTTTAATCCGATATTTGATAGGTCTTCTTAAATCAGCCTCCTCACTAGAAAATCTTCGGGTGGGGAACCATTTTACGAGGACTGGATTGTACTGAACCAAAAAAAAATGTACTACGGTTAATGTTTTTTTTTTTTTTTATAACACTGGTTAATAAAAATTTCTCCCAGGGTCACCGCCTTGTCTCCCATGTTGCATGTCTAGTAGCTCCTTCAGGACCCATATTAAAAGACTTCTTTCTTGGTACTAGGAACACTGAAAATTTGTAACAACCACTAATATAACATTATAAACAATCATGCATTTCGGTTTTTACACGGTGCCATTAAATAATATTTTGCCATACAAAACTTCCATGTCTATATCGTCACACCTATTGTTGAAATCTTGTTATTGTCCAAAATAGCCGAGAATCAAGAAGGCTCAAGTTAGAGAGAGTATCGAAGGAGCAGAAGACTAAGTAAAGGAAACAAAGAAGAGGTTTATTAAATACTCATACACAGAACGGAAACATTCGAGTAAATCAAATACTACTCAAAACCTACTCTAATGTGGCTACTTGCCATAATTATAAGTAGAAAGGTCATTGTCAAAGTAGTAGGGAAGAGTACGCAGAATCCTACTCTACAACACCTACAAGCCTAGAGCATTGACAACTGCAGACGGCGGCTTTCTGATCTGGCTGGCATGTGGCGTGTCAGATAATGTCGACAAAATACAAACTTTCGGACTTTTAACTTCGGATAAAAGACCAAAATACATTTTACTGCACGTCATATAGAAATTGTCTTCTTTAATATTATGCAATCTCTTTTAAATTAGAAATGTTTAAAAAATAACGAAAGGGAATTTGTTTAAATGATGACTGAACGCATTAAAGTGTCTAGCTATTCATTTTTGTTGATTTCTGATGTCGTTCATCTTCAACAAGTGGCTTAAACCACAATTCTTATCTGATTCACTTCTAATTAAGAAAAAAAAATGAGCCACATCATTTCTAAAGATAATATTCTCAGCAGAATCATTCAATTTAATTACAAATCCTTGTCTTCCATCTTTAACTTTAAAAATCCTGAACATCTGAATTTCATATTTGTAAATGTAGATTTACAGCAACATCTTTTCGGTAATGGTCAATAGTAATAGTTTTACCAGTAATTTTCTCTTGATTGAAGTCTGTCAAGATTGACAATAGGCGTAGCAGTAAAATATTTATATTGCTTCTGCAACGTATTTTTTATTCGTCAATGGCAAGATTTTTTTTTACAATATCTGGCATTGGCAAAACGCACTGGGAGAAAGAATCATGCTTTTTCCAAAGGTATGTGAATGGAAAGCGAATGTGAACAGATTCAGATATGCTTAGGAGACATTCCACCGATTCTACTGTTGTGTGTGTATTATACCTGAGCCAACACCTCGGCATTGTAATAAATACATAATCTATATGCAAACAGGAGGAGGTACCGAATGCCTCACTGTGTTCGCGTACATGGATATATATATATATATATATATATATATATATATATATAGAATGTGTATATATATATATATATGCATACATATATATATATATATATATATATATATATCATGCTTTTTTCCAAATATATATATATCATGCTTTTTTCGCGTACATGCATATATATATATATATATATATATATATATATATATATATATATATATGCACATATATATATATATATATATATATATATATATATATCATGCTTTTTTCCAAATATATATATATATATATCACATATCATGCGTTTTCCAAATATATATATATATATATATATATATATATATATATATATATATATATATCATACTTTTCCCAAAGGTATATGAATGGAAAGTGAACCTGAACAGATTCAGATATTTTGAGTCATGCATTTGCATATATATATTCATATATATATAACAATAATACCACACTCAAGAAAAAAATATAGCTTTAAATCCAAAAGAACTAGACGTCTTCGAGAAAGACTTAACTTAGTAAGAAACATAACATAAGCTTGAGTACATGCATATATATATATATATATATATATATATATATATATATATAAACTTAAATTAGTAAGAAATATAACATCCCATAAACAATACGGTCAGTCAGCCAGTTGTGTGCCATGCATGATACATGACTGACATGGCAGATTTTTTCCCGCAGTAGGTTGCCATTTCTTTCTGCGGTAGACCAGTTGCTATCCAAGGCTATAGAACCCCCATATATGGGTGTAGGGAGAGTAGAAGGGGATTCCTACCTTTCCCATGATTATTAGCCCGTAAGTGAATGTAATGGATCCGACTGGAATTCGAACTCGGCTCTCCGATTCCTCAATCTGAGCCGCTATCCATTACTTCACCGTGCCTCCTCATCAAGGATAAGGTGCCTTCCCAAAAATAACTAAAAGAAGCTATAACTAAAATAAACGATTCAACAAACCTATTTACTGCAGTGGACAAAATTAGAAATGTATAAAAACTAAGCCCCCCCCACTTCCTACTCGCAGTAAATTCCTCAAGGACAGCATAAACGATATCAATAAGGAAGCTAAAACAATCATCCAAAAATTAGACTTAGACGACTGAATAAGATGCATCGCTAAGGCGCATGTATTTATCACAGAGAAAGACCACAAAGAAAATTTTAAAACCAACGCAATATGCAGACTCATAAACCCAACCAAACGTGAACTAGGTAAAATAAATAAAACGATACTATATATATATATATATATATATATATATATATATATATATATATATATATATATCAATATATATATATATATATGGATATAGAAACAAACAAAGAAAAATATTCAAAAATATTTTAAAAATAACAAACAAAAACCATTTCAGACATATTCATAAAATATTGTAATTTTAATTATATTTTATGAATATGTCCTGAAGATGGTTTATTAGACCGAAACGTCCGACGTTGACATATTAACATTAAAACAAATATAACTGTATATAAGGATTTTTGTTTGTTTTTTCTGTATATTTTTTTTCATATATATATATATATATATATATATATATATATATATATATATATATATCTGATAAATATGTCAAAATGTCTGGCATTTTACCCTACCACACTTACACTTCCGTATCTTAATATAAATATAGATTTAAACATATTCCTATCTCTCCCTCCCCTCTCTAAGATCGATCATATCAGACGTCCTCTGTTTCTCTCTATCAACTTACATCAACTTAAAACGACCCCTCAAAAACTTGTATGAAAATAATAATATGTAATTTTTTAAATATTTTCTTTTATGTTTGGGAATGTGATCTGAGAAACCAGGAAAAAATCCCATTCCTGGGGAAATAAAATATAATTTATGGTCCCTTAAGGTTGTCTGTCTTTAATTTCACTTATATATATATATATATATATATATATATATATATATATATATATATATATATATATATGTGTGTGTGTGTGTGTGTGTGTGTGTGTGTGTAATCAATCTTCAGACAATGAAAATTGCGGTGAAATATGAAACAGACTGTCGCAACTCAGTGTTATCTTCAGTATCCAATTTTATATTTCCATACTCTGTATCACTAATATTAAGCAGTTTAGCCATGAATATAGTCTATCTAAAGCTACACACACACGCGACATATATATATATATATATATATATATATATATATATATATATATATATATATATATATATATATATATATATTGATGAGATGTAATGGGATATAGGAACTGAAATAGAAGAAACACCATTAGGCGAGAAGTTACAATCTCAGCCAAATTTTTTTTCTTTCATAACCAATATGACATTCGAGAGTAGGTAAATCTCATAATATACAAATCTTGGTAGATAGATAATAGTATTTGTGTAGCGTATTGATAAATGATATAATTGAATTTCTAATAAGAAAAGAGACACGACGCCAGGACAATTTTGATTTTTCGTCTCGTTAAAATCTGTCGCATTTGTTCGATTTTGTAGTCAAATATTTTAAAGTATCTTTGAACTTCATTCATATTTCGGTTTGCCTCTTCTCCAAAATATTTACAAATAGACACATTGACCTGTTTATTTTATTTTATTCTCTCTCCCCAACTCTCTCTCTCTCCCTCTCGATCGATCGATCTATCTATCTATCTATCTATCTATCTATCTATCTGAGTCCACTTCATATCTATCTATCTATCTATTATATAGGAATAAAGTGTCGCTGACAACACTCGAGATTGAACCCAGATTACCAGAGAGCAAACACAAGCGATCCCTTTTTGAATAAGTAGATGACGTGATGGTAAAGGAAATGTATATATGGAAATTAGTGTGGCGTCTAATTGATCGCTATTTCTACACTATCCTCTATTAATATAATGATCATTATTCTCTATACGATTAACTATACTATTTCTCTATACTGATCACTATACGGATTACTATTTGGTGGTTAATTAACGAGCGAGTATTATCGAGCAAGTACTATTAGTGTGTGTAATATTCGAAGGCGTCTGACGACAGTATTGTTCAACAGCGTTACTATAGTTGTATCTGCTACTACAAAGTCTCTACTACAACGAGCATTACGAATGTGGCAACGGGTATTCGTTTACATTACAAAAGTGACAACGAGCATTCGTTGACATCACAAAAGTGGCAACGAGTATTCGTTGACATAACCAAATTATCTATGTATCTATCTGTCTGTCTATCTATCTATCTATCTATGCCACAGCTATCTATTTTATTTATATAAAATGTTTGTCTCCATTTCCTTTAAACTTCAACTTATATACACACACACACACACACACACACACACACATATATATATATATATATATATACACAAACACACATATATATATATATATATATATATACACGCACACACACACATATATATATATATATATATACGCACACAATAAATATATATATATATATATATATATATATATATATATATATATATATATATATATATATATAATCGACTCTCCTGTCGCGTTCGACGTATGAGGGTCAGGCCGATAAGTCCCCAGGAAACCGACATCCCGACACCGGCACATGAGATTTGTTTATAGTGGTGAAGGCCTTGTGCAGGACCAGCCACACTTTTTGGAGAGACGAATACAGAAACCTGGTGCACCGAATGCATGCCACAAGGTTCCCAAACGACCCTCCGCAGGTTTTGAATTCAGAATTGTCCTTCTCCTAGACCAGTTGCCATCCAAGGCTATAGAACCCAGTCTGTCCTGCTATTTTACCCATAGCTGGAGGGAGATGAAGAGGATACATACCTTTCCCAAGGGTATTAGCACGTAAGTGAATGCAGTGGATTCGACTGGAATTCGAACTCGGCTCTGCGATTCCTTTATTCCATATATATATATATATATATATATATATATATATATATATATATATATATATATATATATATATGCGTGAGTTTAACTCTAAAAATCGTCTGTTACCCTCTCTTTAACACTTTAACATTCGTCTCACAATCTCATACTTACAATCTCTCTAAATTCTATTTTTATTTCCGGAGTTGTTCTTTTCTCGTTTTTTATTTTTGAATTTGTAGGTCTGATGAATTGATTTTATTTATGATTCCAATGGAATAAATTATGACCATGGAATATTAGTGTTTAATGTATAAATATATATATATATATATATATATATATATATATATATATAGAGAGAGAGAGAGAGAGAGAGAGATTGAAACAGGAGATAGATAGTGAGCTCGACATAAGATATTCATTTCATATCGTTTTTATTTAACAGTTTGCGAGTACATAATGTACACAATGTTTGATCATTCCGTGACATATATTTGCGGAACAAGACTGTTCAAATCACTCATCTTCTGATAAAGATCTGATTTTTTTTTTTATCATTCTGAGAGGAGCACAGATGCCAATCAGCAACGAAGCCAGGCAATCACGCCCAACATTCACATACTTCACCCAACTTACGTATTTGTTCCATATTCTTTTTTTATGAACCTCTGAAAGTCACCCTCGCGTCAGATCATTGTCAAAACACACATCCCGTTGGCAGGCATCAGATCCAGTCGAAAGCGTGAAAGAGATATAGCTAAATGTAAACACGGTTTTCCAGATTTCTTATCTCTTTTGACTTGGGTAAACTTAAAAACATTTCAAGGAAAACATTTCCAACACCGGTTTAATCTGTTCCACTACACATTTGTGTGTGAGATATAATTGTTTCAATAATATAAACCGGGCTGTTATTACAAATTGGGAAAGCCAAAATCAAGCAAGTACAAAAATGTAAATATCTAGGATGTTTTTTTTAACAGTGGACGGGAAATGGAAAACGGAAAAACGAAGGTGCGAAAGATGCTTTCCAAAAGCTAAGCAAAGTATTAAGTACCAGGAAAATATATATAAAAAAACTATAGAATATCGGTCCTCCTATATAGCAGGTAATTTTGGGCACCCCGACGTCGTGTAATGGTTAGCAAGCTTGTCTCGCTAAAACAGTTGAGTAGTGAGTTCGATCCTCACTGGGTGACCCATACTTTCGGCCTTGTGTCACATCTAAGCTACGCTTAGAAAATCAATATAACAAGGAATGCTGGACAATCTCATCAAAGATGAAGAAGAAAATCGAGGCAACATAAATGTGGTTCTACAGAAAGATGCTGAGAATACTATTGACTGAACATCTTAGTAACGAAGAAATCTGAATAAAAATGGAAACAAAAATGGACGTTTTCACTTAACATGAGAAAGAGACAGTTGACATTTTTAGGGCACATAATGAGGAAAGAGTGCTTAGAAAATTTGACCCTCACAGAACATATTGAGCGCAAGAGAGAAAAGCAGGGTATAACCTAACTAAAGAGCTAGGGTAAATGATAGGGGGAATAGACATTATGAGAGGCTGTTATGGCTCGTCGATTATGTTGCAGAAATACGAGAGATGTATAATTAGAGAGCCAGAAGTTTATTATTGAATAGTTATCTCTTAATTTCACGTGGTCCTTGTAAAAAGGATAATCCGGCACCTTTCCGGAACAGGGAGTGCCGAAAAATCGGTGCTATTCCTTTATAAGATGTGCTTATTTCCTGATCTTCTTCAAATTTGCATAATGTGATCCCCTTATTTCTCTCTCTATACGTGATCTGCTATGCCCAATTTAGTTATTCATTCCCTAATAAATGTTCCAATTTTATTAGGGAACGACTTCCAAAACCCCGCTCCCCAAATTTATAGACAAAACAGAGAGATGAATGTGTTAAATAATAGTTCAGCAGACTCATACTTTTTTTTAGAGGAAGTGTATCTCAGCTCGGATTTCTTGAGGTTAACCTTAGGGACCAAATAGAAGACAAAACAAGGAAGTCGATTTTGATTGGCTGAACGAACGTGGGAACGATAGAAAGAGAAAAGGTTTTGGGAGAGTCGAGTCTTAATCGTCGAACAATGCTGATGTGGTTTCTTTCGTGTCTGAAACGGCTCCCCAGTGGATGGAGAGCAATCCCACAGGATAGTTAGAGATGTATATGTCGATGTTAATAAAATATCTAAATTCAAATACGTTGATATTCTTTTATCTCTGAACTCAAAACAATTAGCTACCTCCGGCCGCTAGAGAACAATGCAACTTTATTATCAAGCGATCAATGTTAAAAAAGACCAATTTATGGTGGCTATGCAACAGATGCTGGGAATTTTCCCTAGCCATATTAAGGCTACTTTTCCGTCTCATTCTACTTAGTTCTCCTTTTTTCTTGTCTTGAAGTCAGAACGCTGGGATTGCTTGTCTGTATCCTGTTTGCCTTGCTTTGCAGTGCATACGTTGTAAGCTCATTATTAATTTTTTTGTTCTTTTCTTTTCTAGTTATTGTTTATTGCAATCTTTGTCAATTTTGTTTGTTGGGTATTGCTGCCATTTAATTTTAAGTGCGGCCAATTATTCTACACTTTCCGATGTACATTGGGAATGATCTTTCCGTTGATTGCTATTCGATCACATCTCACACACATATGAGGTCCTCTCTTGCATAAGTTTGATATATATAAGGCAGTTTTATTCTTGTCTTCTCATTAACGTCTATTGCAAAATTAGCTATTAATTGCATCCTGGGTATGAGGATAAAGTACATTCAACAGAAAGAACTGTGACCAGGAGGTTTTGAAGAGTGTGGAACCACCTTTTATTTGCTGGGGTTCCTAGGTTCACCCTGATCCGGCATTCTAGCACTTGTTAAGGTCTCAGCTATGGGCAAATAGTAAAGCCCCAAACTGGGTCAAAATACCATGAAAGTGTAAAAATAGGTTTTAATACTAGAAATACTTATTAAAAAAACTATTACCATCAATAAATTTTTGAAGGAAAACATTATTATGAGTAAGATATATTATATATATATATATATATATATATATATATATATATATATATATATATATATATATATATAAATGTGTAAGATGTATAATATTATAAATTAATTGATTTTTATGTTTTTTTCGCAACACAGTTCTAACCATGTTTCAAAATGGAATAAGAAAGTCTGAATTTAATTTTGTAATTAAATTAAAGACATTAGTTCCATTTCATCCTCAAGCGAATTTTGTTAGAACTGTGTAGCGAAAAAACATATTTTAAATCAATTAATTTATAATATTAATGCTCTGTAAATTTACATTGATACTATTTTGAAAAAAAAATAAAAATATCTATAAGTACATCGGATTATATATCTTACTGTTCTTTTTTTTTTTATTTTATATATATATATATATATATATATATGTATATATATATATATGTATATATATATATATATCTGAATATATATATATATATATATATATATATATATATATATATATATATATATATATATATATATATTTAAAGCTATACAATTAGCTATATACATTTTTTGAAAAAATATTACCAGCTATACCTTTTTTGAAAAAAAATATTAGCAGCAATAGATTTTTGAAGAAAAAATATTACCGGCAATAAAAATTTTATCGGCATTAAATAACCTAGATATAAACTGTAAAAAATAAAAATTGGTATTCGTTAAAAATTAATTAAAAAAAAAAATGAACAAATGATGCAAATTCCAGCTTGTATTACTTGAAATATTTATTTCGCGGAAATTCCTCTTTTTCTTCTCCCCGCTGCTATGAGAAAAAAAGCAGTGTAGTCAGGCCTTTGTAGCCTTGATTGGTAATCCGTTTAAAACGAGAAAATCTTTGAATTCCGAACCATGAAGAAAGCTATCGGAAATCACTGCACTTTTCTTTTTTTTAAATTTGCAAATAAGTAACGGAAATTGTAACGGAGAGACATGTTCACTTATTTCCTGAAGGTAAAATAGAATAAAAAATGGAATTGTAAAAAGAAATTAATGGAAGATTTGTATTAATCCTTTCAGCCCTGACCACCGCTTTACCGGTAGTAGAGAAAATTGACGTCATGCCCATCTACCGGTTGAACAGTGGTAGAGAAAAATGACTTAATGCCCAGCCACTGGTTGAACGGTGGGTGAACACTTGTAACTATTTTTATATCTACCGTGAAACATTACATACCAATTATTTACGAATTTTGACTTAGGAGCTCAGGCAGAAAGGTTAAAATTGTTCTGGAACGCAGGAGTCAAAGGATTAGTGGGTTAAAATGACTAGATGAAAGTACTAAACATTATCACATACGACATGTATCTGTGTGGGACTGGTGCATATATAGGCCGAAAAGAAAATAAAAACATTAAAGAAGGAAACAGTAGTTCCAAAAATGCATGGAATTATGAAAATGCCTCATTTCAGACCTCCAGGCACATGTTCTCAAGCTAAAAGATACTGGATTCTTATCGAAGTGAAAGCCAACGTGTACGCATGCGCAAATGACAACTGGGTATGGATGTGTTTGTATGCATGAGTGCGGAGTTATAACTGTCATGGTGGCATCGTTAAGGCCCATTGTATTCTATTAGGGATAATATGGCCGACCGGGGCATAGTTATGTGCAAAGGTACTTTTGAACAATGGGCCTTAATGATTGAATTAATGTTCAAAGCTAAATCTCGATTCGCAAAATGGCCTTTCGAGATTATGGGGGGAGTTATCCGTCATAATATTTCCTTCCATGAATTACGCGAAGTTGCGTCAAATTAAGTCACCATTGAGAATAGCGTTCTTTACAAGACCTTGTCTACTGCAAGCGGGGAAGGGGAAAATATCAGTTTGTTTAATACTAATCGGCAGGTTTTGGTGTTTTTGTCTGTTGTGAATTCGATTGTTGATACACTGTTCAACGCTAGATTCGAGATTCGGCCTTGCTTAAATCAACTGGTTCTCTCGCGAGAGATAAGGAAACAAAGCGCTTAGATCGCTACCATATAGCAATTTTCCAACCGTGGTTTAGATGTGGCACAAGGCCGAAAGTATGTGGCACTCAGTGAGAATCGAACTCACTACTCAGTTGTAATTGTTCTAGAGAGACAAGCTTGCGAACCACTACACCGCCTGGAGGTGCCCAAAGGTCGCGACCATATATCACGAAAATTATTGATTTTTGTTTTCGATTTAGAATAGGGGCCCAGTTTATAATATCGATACAGTGTCAAATAGATCCCTGACTTTTACAAAATTATTTGACCCAGTTTTTTTTTTTTGCGTGCGAAAAAATTCAATAAATAAGGTGAAATCTTCGGTATAAGGACTTCTAATACAGATAGAAGCTTAATTTTTTTTTAATTTTTTTGTTTTACTTCTTTTTCACATGAATTTAATTTCTTTTGCAGATTAAAAAAAAAAAAACTTTGAGAGTTTTGGCGATTAACAAAGATGGCTGACCAAGAAGCATGCTCCAGGATTGAACAGCGGTCAGTTATCAAGTTTTTGGTTGCTGAAATATGCAAACCAGTTGAAATTCATAGGAGAATGTCAATTGTGTATGGTGCCACATGTTTCAGCCAAAAAAATGTCTACAAGTGGGCTAAATTGTTTAAAGAAGGACGGAGCAGTGTTGAGGATGAAGACAGGCCTGGGAAGCCTACAGAAGTGAGGTCTCCTTTAGACTTTCACCTGTTTGGTCCCTTGAAAGCGTTCAGAGAGGCACGAAGTTTAAAAGGACGATGAAGTCAAAAACATGGGAGCGATCTTTGAGACATCAGTCCAAAGATTTTTACGCTGAGGGAATACGGAAGCTTGTGCACAGATGTGAAAAGTGTGTGACAGTGCTGGGAGACTATGTTGAAAAAAAAAAGAAAAAAAAAGAAACGAAAAGTAAGCTTCTATCTGTATTAGAAGTCCTTATACCGAAAAATTCACCTTATTTATTGAATGACCCTCGTATATATATATATATATATATATATATATATATATATATATATACATTGGGAGAAAAAGAGAGAGAGAGAAACAGAAAGAGAGAGAGAGACAGAGACACAGAGAGAACTAATACAAATATAAAATGTGTCACTTAGCGAAATGGTGTTACCTTCAGCATCACCACTCTAGAGTTTCATACGAGGCTTCCAGCCATCACTCCGTCTACTCGTCAGGAGATATCAACAGTTGTTTTTTTAGGTGCATTGCCTTTGACGCCCATAGCCGCAAGAGGAAAATAAGAAAAAAAGAAGATGGATAGAGTATGGCGACAAGAAAAACATGAAAAAGAGAAATAACCATGATACGCACACGTGTATACGTACGCAAAACCCACTCGCGTACACACACGTACAGACACACGCACAAAGGGAAATAAATCAATCTACCATCAATCATATCAGCTACCAACTAGTGCATGAATTAATTACGTGAAACTTAGTATGACGAAAAACAAATAAAACAGCTGTCAATAGCAGAAAACCTCATGAAGAGTGGACTGAAAAATTAAAACACTGTTGATCTACAAATCTCTGGAGCTTTAAGAACTCTTTTGAGACTCAGCATGGGCAAAAGATTTTGACGCAGAGATTTGAACGAAAAAAGAAAAAAAAAATCCCCCAGAATGATGTCAAAATCCGCTAAAATCTTTCAACTTTTAATAGAAACTTGTGACTGCATCAGGAAAGACTCATTACCAGGAATGTTGCATTTTGCAAGATCAGCATTGGATACCACATCTTCAAAAGTACAGCCACAGATCACACGGAGACAAATTTTATGGAAGATATCCATATATATATATATAAAAATATATATTTATATATATATATATATATATATATATATATATATATATAAATAGAAAGAGAGAGAGAGAGAGACACACACACACAAATATATATATATCCCTTTAAAATGACAATTTAAAAATACATGTAACAATATTTTGCACCTGCATTAATATTTTATTAAAATGGATATACATCATTCTTTTTTTTTTATCAGATAAAGGATTATTTATTTTTTTTATCATCAATTTTACCTGTCTTAATAACGCAGTTAATTTGTAACACGTATAACCCCTTTTTAGAAGACTCAGACGTTGATAAGATAGTAATTTATGTTTAAATATATATATATATATATATATATATATATATATATATATATATATATATATATTAATTTGTACTTAAAAACAGATAAATTTTAAGGTTCCATTATAATAATTTATTTATAGAATATATATATATATATATATATTTGAATAAAAGACAGACCACGTTAAGATTCCATGTAATTGTTATTTCACCATAACCCCTTTAACAGGGTTCTGGATCATCAGACTTTACTTCCAAAAGCTGAAATGAAAATGAAAAGAAATTCACATATGTTTTTACGGACCTCATCAAGTATACGCAAAGTTAACGAAGTGAGGAAGTGAGGAGGGAGAGAGGATATGAGTGTGTCATATGTATCATTTTAGTTTCCTATTTATTTTCCTATACCTAATAGGTATATACATTTTAGATATCCTAAGTAGATTCCTTGACCCTCAAAATATAGGACTATACCGAGATGACGGGTTAGTTGCTGTACCTAATACTAATGGTTCGTTAACATCCCAACTACAAAAGAAAATAATTAGGGCCTTCAAATTTCTAGAATTTAGAATCGAGATTTCTTCCAACTTAAAAATAGTAAACTTCCTAGACGTTACATTTAATCTGAACAATAATACTTATAAACCCTTCCAAAAGGAAAACCAATCACCCATATATATAAATATCCACTCCAATCACCCGAAATCAACAACAAATCCCAAATACAGTAAATGCTAGAATAAATAAACTTTCCTCCAGTAAAAAAATTTTTAACCAGAATAAATGGGAATACAATAAAGCCCTGTTAAAAAGCAATTTTAAGCAAAAACACTAAATTACATAGATAAGTAAGTGTTCAAAAAATCCACTAAACCCAAAAAATAGGAAAAGGAAAATTATATGGTTCAACCCCTATTTTTTGTAACCTCTCCAATATTAATATAGGTAAATACTTCATAAAACTGATAGAAAACTTTTTTAAAAAAATGCATCTCTGAAAAAAAAATATTCAACAAGATGAATCTAAAAGATTAGCTATTCTTGCATGAACAATATGGAAAGAATTATTAGCTCACACAACAGTAAAATTTTGAAAGAGACCTTCAGGATAATTAAAGACAAAATCAGGATACAACACGAATGGAAAAATCAACATGCAACTGCAGGACAGGATCAGAGTGCCCAGTTGAAGGAATATGCATGGCAGAGAACACAATATATGAAGCAAACAATTTTCCCCAACGAAAAAAGGTTAAAGAGAAAAAAGATATACATTGGAATATCAGCAGGAGATTGGAAACACCGACTATACAACCATCGCCAATCCTTCAAAAATAAATGTAAAAAAAAAAAAACAAACAGCACTATCAAATCATTATTGGTTTTTGTTGGAGAGTGGCCTAACACCACAAATAAAGTGGAGAATAATATAAAGAGCAAGAACTCAAAACTTGCGATCGGTAGGATAAAACTCCACGAAAAACGTTAGATCAGTGGGTGAAGAATCCAACGCTTGGCGAATATTTGCAATGATAGGAATTTTATGTTTGAACAAACGCTTGGCCAATATAAAAAGTTATCCCTGTGGTAACTTTAAAATTTCGGCGGAACGGAGATTCTCCGCTTGAAAAGGAAAGATGGGCCAATGTTTCGCGGTCCGTATTAAAAAGAAAATCTGAGATCGAAAACATTTGAACTCCACGCGAACTTTTTTTGGGACATTGCGTTACCGTTTGACAAACGTAACGCCCCAGTCATTTTCCCCGGTCGGCACGGTATTAAACTTGACATTTTGTCGAGCGCGGGCCCCAACACGGGGGAGCCTAAATTGGTTCATAAATAAGCAATAACAATTGCCGAGCGACCCGTCCCTTTTTCACCGGGTGAGCGAAAAAAAAAAATTTGGTTTATTTTAATTCGACGACACCGAACGACGCCGGTCACGGCGAAGGCCGGAAAATATATGGACGAACGAAACGCAAGCAATTGGAAGGAGGCGGAAAAATATATTGACGGAGAAGAAAACGGAAAGCGGTTGATCTTTGACGACGACGAGAGGCGAACCCCCAACCGGCCGCAAACCCAAGTCCCTGCTACCGCAAATACCGCCAAATGACCTCCACGGCACCGTCTCGGTGCGCGCGGGAGACTAATTGTGGGATTTTGATTGACTGTTCAAAGCGCGTGTCATATCGCGTCGTCTTTATAAATGACATCTGGGCGCGCGGGAGGGCATTGCCAGCGCGGTAGGTCAATATTTCTGGTATTTTGTCTGGATCGGGTTTGCGACGTGCATCAAAAAACATTTCTTGAACACGGACCGAGGAGTTTTACCGAGTTTTAGGGGCTTGAAGAACCCCTGAAAAAAAGCGAAAAAACAAGAGATTTTATCGGGAGGGCACCGGTGGGAGAGGTGTCGCGGCGAAAGCGGTTTTATAAATTATTGAGATATGATGTGCCTGATTCCGCCGGCGCCTTCAGATTTTCATCCCGTCGTTCGTTTCAAAATTTCCGTTTTTAATTTTCTCCACGATTTTTTTGTCGCCGGAAGATGACCATTTATTTGGCGCTTGTGGGGGGGAAAACGGGGTTCGTTCGCGGGTGCTCCTTCAAACTTTCTCCCATCGTCCACCGGTGAGATCCCGCATGAAATAGTCAAATTTAGGTTTTTCAGCTGCGCGCGGGCGCATCACCCCGGGTCGGTAATTTTTCTCCGAGTTCATGGAAATTGACTCTGGCGTAGCGAGCGGCCATCCTGGGGACCAGGAAAGATGGCGATCCACGCCCGGTCGGGATGAAGCCAGAGGAAATCTCTGGTGGAAGTCCTAAAATCTGACGCAAATCGATGGAATTGCGGTATAAAATGGAAAGACCAATCGAGCATGAATTAGCTGGACAATAATTACGTGGACCTCATCCTGGCGTTCATCGTCGATCTTCCAAATTAAAGCGAACGATTGGAGGCTCGAAATCGGAATATTCTGGGTGATCAGTAAATTCTGGTTTTGTCTTATTATTTTGTTTTGTATTCGAACGCATCTTTATGCACGGGTGGACACGAGGATGCAACAAATATAATGTGTAGATATAATATGCAAATTGCATATGTGTATTTAAACGTACTTGGATGTATGCATATCATATATATGTGTATGTATATGTATGTGTGTATGTATGTATGTTTATATGGGTGTGTGTATGTATGTGTATATGTATATAAATATAGGTGTGTAAATATATATATGTGCGTATGAATATATATGGATATGCAGATGTCCTTTGTTGTGTTATATGTATATATGTAAGTATAAGTATATATGGAGATAGGTATGGAGACATGTGGATGTGCGTTTTCTCTGCAGGTGTATATGTGTAAAGATGGAAATATACATATGGTCGTTTCGTCTTGAATGTGTGTGTAGGTGTATATACAAAACTCATAGGCATATAAGAAGATATAGGTATGTGGTTACAAATAGGGGTTTAAGACATGTGTAGATAAGAAATTGTAAAAAGAAGGGCCTAATTTTCTGCTAGTGACATCTCTTCCAATTTTGTCCTGTAATATTCTCCAATTGGAAGTGAATTTTAAATAGCACGAAGGAAAGTTTAGATTAGTATTTTAATTGAGATTGAAAGATACTACCCCAATGTGGGAGAATAAAATTATTTAAATGGGAATAACTGTTGATAATTGGATACATAAAAAACAATCACGAGTTTACTTAATGAACAAAAACAAAAAAAATCAAACGAATAGATGTCAACCTAACAAGCTATAAGATAAAAGTTTTAAGAAAAAAAAAAAAAAAAATTACTAAATATAAAATGGATTACTCTTTCAATGTTCTGTCTATGGATTTTTCCAATCGACTGTTTCATAGAAAATACCCAAAACTCCACCGAATTTCAAATTAATTTCTTCGTAGATTGTTTTAACATTTAGATATTTATCAAACCTTAACCTCCCAAATATGCACGTTAAAGTAACGCGAACTGACAGCGTCTAAGAATTTGAATGAAACCTGTCGTGTAATTTATTGGGGTTGTTGTAACGTCTTCTTTTAATGTCGTTCTTATCATTCACCCCTTAACCACCTTTATCTAGAGACGAGACGCGTTAAATTTGAGCAACATCCAGCCGACACACTGGGGTTAAAATAGGAAACTAAAATGATACATATGACACACTCATATCCTCTCTCCCACCTCACTTCCTCACTTCGTTAACTTTGCGTATACTTGATGAGGTCCGTAAAAAACATGTGAATTTTTTTTCATTTTTCATTTCAGCTTTTGGAAGTAAAGTCTGATGATCCAGAACCCTGTTAAAGGGGTTATGGTGAAATAGCTTATTACATGGAATCTTAACGTGGTCTGTCTTTTATTCAAACATATCTATATATGAATTATATATTGATATCTCTGGATATCATCCTATAGGTCTTCCCATACGGATTACCTAGTTTTGCATAAACTAATAATATATATATATATATATATATATATATATATATATATATATATATATATATATAAATATATATATAAAATAAATACACATATATATACGGTTTTCAAAAAAAAGTTTCATGGTTTGATCAAGGTTGAACTCAGAACTAGAGGTTTATTGAAATAATTAATTCAATTTTTTTAATAATGGGTATCATAATCGATTTTTGAATCTAATATATATCAATACAAATTTCTATATTTTACAAATTCAAAATGAAAACAGTAAAAATTAAGTTTATTATATTTTTGAACTTTGAATCTGCATACAATCTAGAGTTTTTGCAGTCTTGATAATTTTTATTAAAAAAAGGAAATAAACAAAAAAAAACGGAAAAAAAAAAACAATACATTTATTAGTGGTTTATTTACGACAGACAATTCGACGATTTTGGAAAAAAAAAAAAAAAAGTTGTACTTGCAGATAAACTTAGTTATATGTATTTATTAATAAAATAAAATTTGTTTAAATATGAATTTTCGCACTGTTTTGTTTGGGAAAATTAAATATTCCTTATTAAATTATTTGTATAATACGCTTTCATATGCATATCATTTGCTAATAAATCTCGTTATTTAGTTTCTATTATCTAAAATTTATATATATATATATATATATATAAATATATATATATACACGTTTCATTAAATAATATAATGTCTTTAAATTTGTTTACATTTATTCTATGTAAATTTTTAATATTTTTAATAACATTATCATATAACGAAGAAAGAAATTCACAATGTTGATCCATATTTTTTATTTTTATTTATTTTTTTATATATATATAATATAATACTACATATTAACACACAAACACACATTATCAAATATATAAAATATATAAAATATATATATATATATACGGATATCCACACAGTATTGATATATAAATCAATGTTTACATAGATGACAAAATAAGCAAAAAATAAACACGAACATATATAAGACATGTAGAAGCGTAAAATTCATTCATACATCATCTCATATACATACACATACACACACATATACATAAATTGAGAATGATACATATATAAATATATATATATAAATAAATATATTATATATATATATATATATATATTTAGGAATATTTGTAAAGATATATATATTGATTTTTCCTATAATAATTTTTCAACAAAAAAAAAAAAAAAATGGTTTTAATTTTTCAATTATTTTTCTTTTTTGTCTATTGTTTTCGATTTCGAAAATATAGTTCATATTTAAGACAAGTATTACTATGAATTCTAGATTCGGGCATATGTTGTTTTTTATATATATATATATATAATATTTTTTGTTTTTTCGTAGCAAAATAAAAAAGAATTGTTTTTTTGTTTATTTGTTTATATATATATATATATATATATATATATATATATATATATATATATAAACAGAATTGAATCATTGAATTGAAAAAAATTATTTGAATATATTTTTTAATCTAATCAATATACAATTATTGATATATAAAATTGCAGAAATAAATCAGATTACTTTTTGTCTTTTTACAAAATTAATATTATGTTATAGAGTAAGCAAGTCGTATTTTCTTTCATTAATGCAAAAAAATGTTTAAAAAAAAAAAATTTTTTCATAAAAAAAAACCGAATGTGATAAAATTCATAATGTTTCGAGGTTGCTTTTGCTTCAACACTGGCGAAATTAATTTTGTTTTATTTCATATTGATGGTGTTTTTTACTTCGGTTTGAAAATAATTAAAACATATAATAAATATCGGGAAAAACTAATATTTTAGTTTCAAAGTTTGATTATCGTCATTTTTCTTGTCTTTTTAAATTTAAATTCATTTAAAAAAATGTAATAATATAAAACATGGCAGATTAAATTCTTTATATAAGAAAAGAAAATGTATTTTATTTTTAAATAGGTTTTATATATATATATATATATATATATATATATATATATTATATATATATATAAAAATTGTTTTACCACCGGACGAAATAATTTGATGTTTGTTTAGTGAAACAATGGATTTAAAAATGGACATTGATTTTTGAATAACTTTTTTTTTTTATTCAAGTAAATCAAACATTTCATTATAAATTTTCATTTCTTGTTTTAAAAATTGTTGTTGATACATTGTTAATGTTCACAATTATCTGAAAATCTCTTAAAGGACAATAATTGTCAAAAAAAACATTATTTTTTTTTACGTAGCTCTTAATAAATTTCTTCATTTTATTATTGTTATTAATTCTTTATAATAATATTGGAAAATCAAAACCTTTTTTTTATATATCCAAAATTCAATCAAAGTAACATAGATGATCATATTTGCGTTTACAATTAAATATATCTTTTCTATAAATTTGTATATATAATAAATTTGTTCATTTTAATTTTTATACAATATCCATCTGCTAACCCATCATTTCTTCATCCATTAAGATTCCTCCTTCTTTTATTAACAAAAAATCAGTTTAAATGATCAAAAATAATCCACTATTTTTTTGTCCTTATACATTTAAGCTCATTTTTGAACCATAGTCTCAGTGGTAGATTCTTGTTCCAAAAAATCATTTAGTTCACTAAATATATATTTAGGCATTCAAATGTCTCTCTGCTCTTCCATCTCCCTGTGAGAAACATTTTCTATGTTTCTTTTTATCTTCCATATATATATATATATATGTATTATTGACTAAATAAAATAATGATTTTTATATTCTTAATACCATTATTCTAATTCTTTTCTTTTTATTTTGCAGTGTTTAAAAGACGTATTTTTAAAATTAAAAATTTCTGGAAAATTTAAATATAAAAAAATTAATTTAAAATTTTAATTTTTACTATATTTTTGTTCCGCCATCCATTTGCTCAATCAAAAAAAACAATTTTATCCCGATTTTTCAAAATTTTTAAACGTTGAACAATTATTTCCATTTGAGTATGAAATTTTTTTTTTTTCCTCATTATGATTAGTAAAATAATAATGAATTTTCTTGATGTTTTATATTGTCCTTCTTGTTAAATTTTACAAACAAAATTTTTATTATTTATGCTCAGTCCATAGTATTAAGATATTTCCTTCAAATAATTATATTTTGTTACACTTTTTTAAAATCTTTGAAAGATTGTCCCACATATAAAAATACAAGAGAAAAAAATATATAACGTAACTTTCATAAACTATTTAATTATAACGAAATTAATGCTATATATAATAATAGTTTTTAAAATTTTGGATTATTAATGCAATATTTTGACAATAAATAGGTAAAACAGAATGTAAAAACAAAAGTTACTTAACAATTTAAGATATAAACAACCTATATCCTAGATTTTTGTAAATATATTAAACATTTTTAAAAAAAAAAAAAGTCTTGTGTTAATAATTTTTAAATATATTTATTTATAAATAAATGAATTTCAAATTAATTATCTGACACAATACTTAGGCAATCATTCAAATTTTTTTAAAATACATATGAATACGAATGGATCTTTCAACAACAATTTAGGAAATACATTTTTATGGTAGATAGAAATAAAATTGAATACAACGGCCTATAAATATATTTACCATTATATAAAGGAAGTAAAGAATATATTAAAACTTTCAAAAACATTTATTATTGAAACGTATCAAAATTAAATGAATTCGAATTTTTTCTTTATTCCATTCCGCTATCCATTACTTTTTCTCAAGAAAAAAAACATAGATGATTATAAAAAAAGTTTAAAAAAAAAAATGAAAAGACATCGCTTAAATTCATAACTTCCTGTTATTTAAAATATATAAATCATGAATTAAATTCAAACTAAAATAATTTAAGCATTAATTGCATAAAATTCAACAAATCATTAACCCAATTTCTATTATTAGGCATTAATTTATGTCACTTAGCGTCCTCCATAATTTAATGAGACTTTTCGGTTAACCTCATTAATATTTATGAGCGTCGCTTAAATTTAACAATTTTGAAAAACTAATATTATTTTTTTTTATTACAAATACATGTTAAAAAATAAATATATAGGTAATTAATACATAATAAAGTTACTAGCATTAACGAAACGCGTTTATATATATATATATATATATATATATATATATATATATATATTACTTACAAAGAAATAATCACACATAGAATCATTCAGAAGTATTAATGCGATTATTGGCGACATCCATCGCTAGAAAACATAATATATGCATTAAAATCCTGTTCATCCATAGTGCGAGTTTTGATCCTCGTCGAAAAACTTGTTGTCTGTAGTTTTCAGTTTATTTGATGTTAAAATGCTAGTACTTACGAATATCAAAGTCTTCTATTCATCATCAGGCATGTGTTTTTTTTTCCTTATAAAATCAAAAACTTGAGACGTTATACCTGTATGTCGACCGAAAGATGTTTTTTGAATATCTGCTATTATTGACGGTTTGTAAGATATCGGAACGTGCAAAGACGCAACGATTAAGTTTTTCAAAATTTTAATTGAGAATTTTATTTAAATATTTCTTGTGATGTGTTAAATCCACGTATTCTATTTTTACAAGTGTATTCAGTTTTTATGTCATGAACTAAGTATATAGTTCAATAATATAGTGTAATGTCTTAGTAGTAGTTTTTTTTATAGGAATATTTTTTATGTATATGCGGATCGATATTTTTATAAACATTATATATATAATTTACATACAAAGAAATAATCACACATAGAATCAATCAGAAGTATTAATGCGATTATTGGCGACATCCATCGCTAGAAAACATAATATATGCATTAAAATACTGTTCAGCCATAGTATTTGTTTTGATCCTCATCGATAAACTTGTTGTCTGTAGTTTTCAGTTTATTTGATGTTAAAATCCTAGTATATATATATATATATATATATATATATATATGGGGTATATATATGTTTTAAATATATATATATTATATATATATATATATATATATCAATATATAATATATATATATATATAATATATATATATGTTAAATATATATATATATATATATATATATATATATATATATATATATATATATGTTTGTATGGTTTTGTGTGTGTGATTTCATTTGTGTGTATGTTGTTTTTTTAAGGGTCGTGAACATATTTATTGTCTCGTCGCTTTTTTGCGTGTTTATATATCTAAATATGTCTGCGTGTTTGTGTATTATAATCTGATTGTGTATATATTGTCTTTTGCAAGATTTCATCCTACCCTACACATGTCTTCACTCCAAATGTATCTAAATTATAACGGAGTTCAGAGCAGCTTTAGATCTTAACGTTTATTCCAACTTAATTTCAATAAAAACAAAATAAATAAAAAAAACATACGTATTTTTTTTCCTCAGTTTCTTCTTTAAATAATTTGATAATTTAAACTTAATATCGATTTTACATTTAAAATTGGTAATTTTGAATTTTATAGTATAATTTAATATTTATTAGTTAGAATAAATTCTATTTTAATCCAAACCTATTATTAAAGCATTAGATAATTATTATAACCAAGGTTCATAGTCAAGATTTTTGAATTCTCATATACTTGTATTTTGATTCGTCATTCCAGCTTATGTAACAGCGTTTCCCCTAGCGATGAGTGTTTGATTGATTTGAACCTTTTTAAAACCCTTTATTCTATATTCAACACCATCACTTGATAAGATACCAGAAGTGCTGAAATGAAAAGCGTTTTTTGCAGTGATTTTATAACATATTTATGTTATAATTTTCGAATAAATAATTATATATATATATATATATATATATATATATATAATAAATTGGTTGATTTAAAATGTTTTTTTCGCTACACAGTTCTAACCAAGTTTGAAAAATGGAAGCTAAAAGCTCCGAATTTAATTTTGTAATTAAATTAAAGACATTAGTTCCATTTCATCCTCAAGCGAATTTTGGAGTAACTTTTAAAATTACTGGGTTTTAAAGACACAGCTAAAGTAATAATTCACGTTTCCAAGGATACAGAGAAATCCATTCAACCAGACAAGGGGTGTTTGCGTGTTCATTATCGCTGTATTCTGATGTATCAGTTATTAGTTACGTTTTGGTAGGGGTAGGGATGTATTTTTCAATGAAATCTGACATCCGTTAAATGCATGTCGTCTGGATTTTTAAAAATTTATTGTTAACGGCAAAAATTCTTACGGCATTTTTTTTCTATTTGTATATTTAAAGATTTTTGGGCGGTGTTTAGCTTAGAATACGTTTTATTTAACTACGATTTGAAAAATATTTTCACTATAATTATTAGTATTAATGCTCTGTAAATTTACATTGAGCACTATTTTGTAAAAATAAAAATATTTATAAGAACACCGGATTATATGAGGAGGTCAGTTGAATCCGCTATCTTGGTTTCAACCATAAGGTTTCCTCAGGCGATTTTTTATCAAATGACCACCTAACGATTTTTTTTTTTATTAAAAAAAAACTAAAGATGGCGACATTATTATTTTCAAATATGAATAAACAAACGTACGGCGTTGGGTGTAATAGAAAGGGAAGAGGGGGATGTGAAGAGGAAGAAGAAGAAAAAAGAGGGGGGAGAAAAGAAAAGCAAGTGTATTGTAAATGCATCGGTGCGGGGGTTAAAAATACATTTTTTTTTTTATCCAGCCTCATATGCACTTAAGAAAAAAATGTCGCTAATTTTTCCTCTTGGAAAATATAGCAAATATGGTTGTAATTGTTGAATGGTTTTGATTTTCATTTTAAAATTTTCCACCTTACCAAGGATACCGGTTATTTTTCTTTTAAATTCCAGACATGGTTAGCTAATTTGGTAGAGTACCTAAGATTTGCTAGCTTAAAAGACGACCTATGATTGTACCATCTACGTTTAAAAAGACCTTCCGTACATGCTTTCTACGTTGTATTCGTTTCATTAATATCTGTTACTTCTGCTTTATAAATTATACCTTCTGCATATATACAGTGTAACCCGGATATAAGAGACCCGGATATAAGAGAAACCCGGATATAAGAGAGATTTTCTCTGGTCTCAAATTAGAGCCTGTGTTAATGTATATAAAATAGACCAAACCCGGATATAAGAGAAACCTGGATATAAGAGACTTCTTCTCCGGTCCTGACAACTCTCTTACATCCGGGTTACACTGGATATGTATGTGTGTTTGTGTGTGTGTGTGTGCGCACGCGCGCAGGCTGCGATCGGTAAATTGTCACAATTTTATATTTATAATTTCGCACATGCGCGTTATTTGATTTTTTTTTTATTTTGTCGTCTGCACAGTATTTTCGCTGTGTTAATGCAAACTTCGGATTTCGGTGTCGCAGTTTCCATCCTCTGCTAAAACACTATACATATTTTCAAATTTTTGTACTTGTTTGATTCTTGTATTTCCAATTTGTAATTTGCATTTTGGGTTGTCCTCTATCTTGAAAAGAAAAGTCCAATGTCCGATGTGTTGTGATTGTAATGACAGAGATGAAGACATTAGTCTGAAAAAAAAAATGTTTAAGCATTAAAAAAGAAAATTAGACAGAACAATATACCTATATATATATATATATTTTAATTAAGAATTAACATTATTATATACTTTACTCTTTGGAGCAGCATGATCATCTTTATTGTTATACTCTTCAAAACTTTGGCTCTTGTATTCTTTGACCTCTTTCAGGTTTCTGTCAGTCCTGGGTATGACGATAAACTACATCCGCGTCCTGGGTATGACGATAAAACTACATCCGCGTCCTGGGTAAGACGATAAATTACATCCAACAGCAAGTCCTTGGATCAGGAGGTTTTGAGGAGCTTGGAACCACCTCTTAATTGCTGGTGTTACTAGGTCCACCCTGGCTCGGGGTGGTAGCACCTGTTAGGGTCCCAGCTATGGGCAAATAGTTTACCCCAAAACTGGGGTCAGAATACTATAAAAGCGTAAAAATAGGTTTTAATACCAGCAATACTTTTTTGTCAAAAAAACAAAAACAAAAAAAAAACAACAATAAATTTTTTAAGAAAAAATTATTACCAGTTATACATTTTTGAAAATAAAATATTACCAGCAATAGAAATCTTGTCGGCATTAAGTGGCCCATGGAGGTTGATATGCCGTAAAACAAAACTAACCAAACTAAACCAGATGTCTGTCATGAGGCACAGTGTAGTAATGGATAGCGGTTCGGATTGAGGAATCAGAGACCCGAATTCCGGTCGAATCCATAACATTCACTGATGTATTAATACACTTGGAAAATACTATGAATCATCTTCTCCCACATAGCTAGGGGTAAATAGCAGGACAGACCGAGATTGCAACTGGTCTACCGTAGAAAGAAATGGCAACCTACTGTGGGAAAAAAAATGCCTCGTCAGTCAAGTATCGAAAGATACATGATCGCCTAAGCGTGTATCACGCATGGCACATAACTGAACTGACCCTTGGGAAATGTATGAACCCTCTTCTCCCCCCCCAGATATGGGTAAATAGCAGGACATACCGGGTTCTGTAGTCTTGGATGGCAACTGGTCTACCGCAGAAGGAAATGTCAACCCACTGTGTGAAGAAAAATCTGCCTCGTCAATTATGTATCGAAAGATACATGATCGCCTAAACGTTTATCACGCATGGCACATAACTGAACTGACCCTTGGGAAAGGTATGAATCCCCCCAGCTGTGGGTAAATAGCAGGACAGACCGGGTTCTATCGCCTTTGATGGCAACTGGTCTACCGTAGAAAGAAATGGCAACCTACTGTGGGAAAAAATTGACTCGTCAGTAATGTATCGAAAGATACATGATCGCCTAAACGTGTATCGCGCATGGCACATAACTGACTGTCTGTCTTTGTACTTGAACTGAACACTTTATTCAATCAATGGAGGATAAATTGTTCTCATTCTTCTGTCCATTGTTAAGGGAGGTAACTGGTATTAGATAATATTCATAAGCCTTATTTATCTCTGGGCTGTTTATCTCTTAAACGAGTTGTTGAGTTGTTATTTTATAATAACCACGTATCAGAAGAAGCTCCCAAACAAGAATAAAAACTCTCTCCGCTTATTGTAAACTCCATTTTTATTCAAGAACCGAGAGTATATTAACAAATACCTCCAATTAATATTTAAATTTGTCTTATAATCTACCTTCATCATTTTTTATCCGCCATTAAACTTCCGGTTCTTCTTTCCGGTATTCGTTATATCTGGTTGGTTAGACGTTATCCAACATCAAAGTCATTTCTGTCGTGCAAGAATATAATACGTGATGAACGGATTAAATATATGCCTAATTGTCAAGACTTGTAACAATGGAATTTTAATCAAATTTCTTTTCAGTAAAAAACTAAATAAAAAATGTCCATTATAGATATTTCTTTTACATGACATAATGTTATTGAATTTATCATTGGGTCTTCTCTTTTTCTTTTACTTTTGTGTATATTTTCCTTTTCAATTTTCTTTTCAGTAATGAAACGGTCCGTCCAATAGTCTGTAAAGAGATTGAACACAATAAATGATTACGTTTGTTTGTTTGCAACGCTCGCCACTTACGTATATCAATGACATTAAGTGAAAATAAACACGCAATAATTCACGTTTCTTTTACAGAATCGTCTATTTGATTTCTGTAATGAATCAAATTAATATCCCATTCTTTGTTGTTCTCATTGCTACATATGTCGTCCGTGCGTTTTAAGGATCTCGAAATAACATTTGAATATGAAAGATGAACATTGTGAATGAAATATTTCCACATATACATACAATTCTTTCTCAGCAGTTTCGCACATTTAAACCGATGTAATCACTCGCATTCCTATTATCTCCCGATATTAAATAATAAATTAAAGATTCAAGCTAAAAACTAGAGACGTCAGCAAGTACAGGAATTTGTCAATCATGAAAGTGTTATATTAGACGACGAAAGATGTGACATGATAGAAGGATTAAAACAATCTCGATGAGCCAAGTAAAAGAGAACCTTTCTTTTTTATTTCTTTTTTTTTTCTTTCTTTAACGAATTTTAAATTTCCAATTATCCTTTCCAGTTTCAAATGAGCCAATAAAGTTTCTTTTCTTTCTTTCTTTCTTTCTTTTTTTTTCTTTTCTTT
This sequence comes from Acanthosepion pharaonis, assembly GCA_903632075.3. Taxonomy (NCBI): domain Eukaryota; kingdom Metazoa; phylum Mollusca; class Cephalopoda; order Sepiida; family Sepiidae; genus Acanthosepion; species Acanthosepion pharaonis. The sequence continues at coordinate 148,433 of CAHIKZ030001886.1, forward strand.
TCTTTTTTTCTTTCTTTCTTCCAAATCTATTCTTTCAGTATATTTCATTTCTGTCCTGATAAAATTTTAAGTTTATATTTAATTTTCTTTCTTTCTTTTTTTTTTTTTTCTTTCTTATTTTTCGATTTCTTTTCCAAATCTATTCTTTCCAGTATATTTCCATTTTGTCCTGATAAACATTTTAAGTTTTAAATTTTCTTTCTTTCTTTCTTTCTTTCTTTAGAACTTTTCTTTCTTTTATATAATTTTTTTATTTTTTTCCAAATCTATTCTTTCCATTATATTTCCATTTTTGTCCTGATAAACATTTTAAATTTATATTTTTTTTCCATAATTTAAATTTTTATTTATTTTTTTTTTTTCTTTCTTTATTGATATTCTTTCCAGTTTTATATTTCCATTTTATATTTTTAAAGTTTTATTTTCTTTCTTTCTTTCTTTCTTTCTTTCTTTTTTGAATTTTCTTTCTTTCTTTCTTTCTTCAAATCTATTTTCTTTCCATTATCTGAAAAAAATTTCTAGTTGATAAACATTCAAAGTTTTATATTTTTTTTTTTCTTTCTTTTTTCTTTTCAGATTTTTTTTTCTTTCATTTCTGTTTCTTTCCAAATTATTCTTTTCCAGTATATTTCCATTTTTTGATAAACATTTTAAGTTTATATTTTCTTACCAATTTCTTTCTTTTCTTTCTTTTTTTTTTTTCTTTCTTTTTTTCGGAGAATTTCTCAAATCTATTTTTTCCAGTATAATTTCTGTCCTGATAAACATTTAAAACCAATCATAAAAAAATTTTCTTTCTTTCTTTTGAGTTTTTTTTCTTTCTTTCTTTATTTTTCTTTATTTTTTTCTTTTTGAAAATCTATTCTTTCCAGTACGTTTTCCATTTCTGTCCTGATAAACATTTTAAGTTTTATTTTTTTTTAGAATTTCTTAATTTTTTTTTTTTTTTTTCTTTATTTCTTTAAAATTCTAAACAAATCTATTGTTTTTATTTTCCATTTCTTGTCCTGATAAACTTTTTTAAGTTTATATAAGAATTTTTTTTCTTTCTTTCTTTCTTTCTTTTTTTAAAAAAAATTTTCTTTCTTATTTCTCCAAAATCTATTCTTTCCAGTATATTTCCATTTCTGTCCTGATAAACAATTTTTGTTTATATTTTCTTTATTAAAAAAGATAAAGATGAATAATTTTCTTTCTTTCTTTCTTCTTTTCTTTCTCCAAATCTATTCTTTCTTTTATATTTCCATTTCTTTCCAATAAATAGATTGAAGATATTTCAAATTAATATTTTATTTATTATTTCTTAGAACAAATTTCTTTCTTTCTTTCTTTTTTTTCTTATTTTCTCCAAAATAATTTATATATTAACGATAAATGTCCTTAAACATTTTATGTTTATTTTTTCTTTCTTTCTTTCTTTCTTTCTTTCTTTTTTTCTTTCTTTCTTTCAAAGATTATACCATTGCAAACAATGCATTGGAAATATTTAAATAAAAGAAAGGAGGAACTTCTTACTATTGATTCGAAATCACATTGGGAAGTACTAATAACGATAAAAATCTTCAAGAAACAAAAGGCTTGTGCCATTCTTTCAAATCGAGAAAGATGTGTTAGACAAAGAAGGCATATTCTCACCGGATTTATTCAAACTATCAAATGATGTGATTCTGAGAGGATTAGAAGTCCTACCATCTGTTCATTATCAGTGGCCACAATTTTAACAACATAACATATGCAGATGACACAATGCCGCTACCAGGCAGAGAAAGGAAACCACAAGAACACTTCCAAAATGATAATGAACGAAAGCGTGAAGAAAGGACTAAATCTCAATGGCAAGAAGACAATGCGATGCTTATTAACAAAAAGAAGAGCCTTACGGACAAATTAAAAATTGGAGTACCATAATTAAACATGTACAATTTAAATATCTGGGAAATGTTTTAACAGAAGACGGAAAGTGCGACACTGAAATCCGAAGTCGCATTAGAACGTCAGAATGTGTCTTCCAAAAGCTAAGCAAAGAATTAAGAAATAGGAAAATTCCGTTCCAAAAAAAAAAGAAGAAAAAAAAGAGTAATGAACTGCTGTGTAATATCAATATGGTACTGAATGTCGGCTAATTCCCTAACATATGAAGAAAAGACTCGAGGTAACAGAGTTGTAGTCCTACAGAAGGATGCTGGGAATACCATGTACTGATCAACGAAGAAATTAAAAGACAACGGAGAGAGTAAGGCACTTATTCAAAGAATCAGAAAGAGATGGTGGAAATTTCTGGAACACGTAATAGGGAAAGAAAGCTTCAAGAATGTAACACTCCAAGAGCTTATTGATTAAAGTATGAGAGAGTAACGAAGCAGGTAAACTTTTAAACGAGCTTGTCTAGATGTATGCCAGAACAGAGAGGGAGATTTTGATAAAGACAAACTTTGAGATGAGCTACGAAGAATAGTAGACATTGGAGAGCCATTTTCAATCCCGTAATAATTTCCATTTAAAAACATTTTAAAAAAACAAATCATGAATTGTAGACATAACAACACATCCGTACCTGCCTTAGGTATTCCAACAGACTTGGTAGATTGTGATACCATTGCAGAAATCGAAATATAATAATAATAATAATAATAATAATAATAATAATAAATTGTACTTACAAGCAGAGCTCACACATTACGATGTGTTTATTTACCTAAAGTGTGTGTGATCTTAGGTTTGTTTGTTTTTGTTTTTTTAATAAGGGAAAGATGTTATGAAACTGGGTCTAACCTTAAGTTCCAGGTTGGGACACAGAAGGAATACAACAGAAAAACAAGTGAAAAGAAACAAGGAAATAATAATAATAATAACAATAATAATAATAATTAGAGATGCAACTACAACACAATACACTGGCTGAAACTGCAAAATACCTAAAAAAGATAGCTAAGACGAATGCAACCGATCAGTTACAGAAGCGATGGCAAGATAAACCGCTTCATGGCCAATACTCTGCCCGTTCCAAACAAGCTGATGTAGACAAAACCCGTACCCATCAGTGGCTACGTAGTGCAGGGTTGAAAGCGGAAACTGAAGGTTTTATCCTTGCTGCGCAGGACCAATGCTTGCTAACTAGGAATTATCAAGCACATATACTAAAATATTGTGTCAGCCCAAAATGCAGATTCTGTGATAAATATCCAGAAACGATTGATCATCTTGTATCAGGTTGTACGGTGTTGGCACCCACTGAATATAAAACCCGACATGACAGAGTGGGCCAATATCTGCACTGGAAAATCTGCAACTTCTACAGGAAGGAAACTGAAAGAAACTGGTATGAACACCACCCAGACCCGGTTACGGAGATAGGACCTGTTACAATTCTATGGGACTACACAATACACACAGACAGAACAGTCAAAGCCAACCGGCCAGATATTGTTATTAAAGACCACAAACAAAAACGGTGCCTCCTTATTGATATGGCAGTCCCTGCTGACTGCAATGTATCTTTGAAGATATTCAAAAAGCTGTCAAAATACAAGGACCTTGAAATAGAAATCTCGAAAATGTGGCATATGGGAACATCAACAACCCCTGTTGTAGTTGGAGCCCTAGGATTGGTTGAAAAAGATTCCATTAGACTAATTGAAGGGATTCCTGGAAGTCCATGCCTCAAGGAGATACAAAAAATTGTTCTGACAAGTACAGCCCACACTTTATGAAGGGCTTTATCTATGTAATTTTTTTTTTTTTTTTTGTCAGTGGAAAGTGTCATGATGCCATTTCTAACCTTAGGTCCCTGGGCGGCACCCGGAAAGAAATGTGTAAACGCCAGAAATCAAAGAAAATCAAAATAATAATCATAGGAAAACAGGTTTTGTGATTGTCCAGTGTTTCGTCAGAGTAAGGGAAATAGCTAATGAAATATTTTATATTGACAGAATGGACATGACAAAGCCCCCCATCCAAAAAAAAAAAAAAAAAAAAATGCCGCAAGATAAACATTTGATAGTAATTATCAATTAGCGACACACTCGTCTGGCGAAACTTTGCCAAAATTACCCCAGAGATCTCGTACGGCTGAATCATCACGCTTATCGCAACTCACGCATAATCGATAATCGCAAAACTTGGCTGGCAAAATCTTGGTAGAGAATGGTTTCTTGCTTGAATTTTTTTTTGTTTTTTTTTTTTAACAGCCAATCATGTTATTGATTCCTTTTCTTAAAGGCGATTACACATATCCTCATGGCAATTATGAATTTAAGCTCAGTATTAGACAACAGTCGAGATCTCATCAATTTACACTTAAGCTGTCAAGATGCAACCGTAAGTTCTATGCTAGCAGTTTCTTCTCGCGCACTTCTCCCTTGTGGAAATCCCTTCAGGATCCATGCTTTACAGCCAATTTAATCTAAAAAAAAAATAAATGTAATGTCAATCACTATCTACTGTCCTCCTGATTACTCTCTTTTTCCGCTCTTCATTAATGTTTCTGTTCCTAATTCTTTCACACCCTGTAATCTCTTATGTTTTAGTGGCTTTACTGCTTTTTGTGTGGAACTCCCTTCCGTCTCCATGCTTTCCAGTCAACTTTTAGCTTCAAATACTTAAATGCAATGTCAATCGCTATCTACTGTCCTCCTGATTACTCTTTCCTCTTCCCGCTCATTATTAATGTTTCTGTTCCTAATTCTTCCACACCCTGTAACTCCCTTATGTTTTAGTGGCTTTGTTGCCATGCTTGGGGTGATTCCGATTAAAAAATGCTTCCGAGGACCTTTCATCTCGACTTCAATCACCCCCACCCGCCGTAACGTAACTCCCTTGTGCTTTTTCTATAGCCATGACCATGGTAAGTTTTATGATGAGCTTTCTTTATTGATACATTGAATTTATGAATTAAAACTCACTACTAGCTGAATGCAGCTAAGTTTAATCATTTTCAAAGTTCTGTTGGCACTGCGCAACAACCTTGATATACTTGGGGAAGATGTTAGAATAATCAAAAACCTATACACTGCAGCAAATGGCCTCCATGTGGATAGAGAATGAGTTCAGCAGATATACAAAAAAGAAAGGGGCGTAAGGCAAGGGTGTGTCTTCTCACCGGACTTAGTCAACCTATACAGCGATGCAATTCTGAGAGAACTGGAAATCTTACTAGGATTCATCATTGGCGGTCGCAGGCTAAACAACATAAGATACACAGATGACACAGTGCTAATAGCAGCCTCGGAAAAGAAATTACAAAACCTCTTACAGGAGGTAGAGAAAGAGAACGAGAAGAAGGGACTAAACTACAAGAAGACAGAATAAATGGTCACCAACAAAAAGATAATCCCGAGATGCGATTTACAGGTCGGGAAGTCTAAAATCAAGCAGGTGCGGAAATTTAAACGTCTGGGAAGTGTTCTGACTGAGAACGATAAGTACAACGCTGAGATCCAAAGACGTATTGGAATGACTAAAGATGCCTTCCAGAAGCTAAGCAGAGTATTACGAAACAGGAAGATTTCGTTGGTAACAAAGAGTATTGAACTGCTACGTGATATATGTTCACTTTTACGTCAGCGAATGTTAGATGGACCCCTCAAAGATGAAGACTAGACTCGAGGCAACGGGGGTATGGTTCTACAGAAGGATGCTAAGGATACTATGGACCGAACATGTGAGCAACGATGAGGTTTTGGAGAGGATGCAGACAAGGATGAAGCTTATACTTAACATCAGGAAGAGGCAGCTGAAATTTCTGCGACACGTAATGAGAAAAGAGGACTTGGATAATGTGATACTCACAGGGCGGATAGAACGAAAGAGAGACAAGGGAAAGAAAGGTAGCGGGCTTAAGCAAGTGAATTAGAGAATAGGGCCTGGTAGAAGTAGCAAAAGGACAAAATATATTGTGAACTACAAGGGATAGGAGGATGTGGAGAGCCATGATCGCATACGTCCTGAAATGGCTAGATTTAAATTTAACCGCACGTTCTATTTTTTTTTGTTCCCTTGCTTGTGGAACTCTCTTTCGGCTTCTTGCTTTCCAGTCAACTTTAATCTTTAAAAGTTTAAATGCAATGTCAATTGCCATTTATTTTCTTAATTTCTGTTCTTTTATTGGCCGCTCTCCTTAATAATGTTTCTTTTCTTATATTCTTTCACACTCAGTAACGCCATGCGTCTTAGTGGCTTTATTGCCTTGCTTGGTGTGAAATGGTTTTAAAAATTCCTATTTGTGTCCGTTGTTCGTTTTTTTCCCACATTGTAATTAATTTCATGACATTTGTTCTGATGAGCTTTTGTACCACGACTTTAAGCGCAATTTGCTGGTCGTAATATTAACAATAGGCAGATGTGAGTCTTCTGATTGTTAACAGAGAATGAAAACTACAGGGCCACCTGCACCAGGTTGTAAAGTAGAGCGGAGATGTCAGGTTGTGACACAAGGTCGATTTTTAACGAGGATCTGTATGTCTTCACCCGGATACCGACAAGATTTTTTTTTGTTGGTCATATTTTCCTTAAAAAATATTGCTGGTATTTTTTAATGCATGGCTGATAATTTTTCCTTCAAAAATATATTGCTGGTAATAATGTATTGCTGGTAATAATTTTTCCTTCAAAAATATATTGCAGGTAATAATGTATTGCTGGTAATAATTTTTCCTTCAAAAATATATTGCTGGTAATAATTTTTCCTTCAAAAAAATATTGCTGGTAATAATGTATTGCTGGTAATAATTTTTCCTTCAAAAAAATATTGCTGGTAATAATGTATTGCTGGTAATAATTTTTCCTTCAAAAAAATATTGCTGGTAATAATGTATTGCTGGTAATAATTTTTCCTTCAAAAATTATTGCTGGTAATAATGTAAAATGGTAATAATTTTTTTCCTTCAAAAAATATATTGCTGGTAATAATGTATTTTGGTAATAATTTTTCCTTCAAAAAATTATTGCTGGTAATAATGTATTGCTGGTAATAATTTTTCCTTCAAAAATATATTGTTGGTAAAATTTTTTTCTTCAAAAAAATAATTGGTAATAATGTATTGCTGGTAATAATTTTTCCTTCAAAAATATATTGTTGGTAATAATGTATTTTTAAAATAATTTTTCCTTCAAAAATATTGCTCGTAATAATGTATTGCTGGTAATAATTTTTCCTTCAAAAAATATATTGCTGGTAATAATGTATTGCTGGTAATAATTTTTCCTTCAAAAATTATTGCTGGTAATAATCTTTTAGAAAGTATTTCTGGTATTAAAACTTATTTTTACACTTTTGACACCAGTTTGGGGGTTAACGATTTACCCATAGTTGGGACCCTAACAAGTGCTACCATGCCACGTCAGGGTGGACATAGGAACACCAGCAATTAGGAGATGGTTCCACACTCCTCAAAACCTCCTGATCAGAGGCCTTGCTGTTGGACGTAGTTTATCGTCTTACCCAGGACGCGGATGTAGTTTAGCGTCATACCCAGAACGGGTAGCTTTGTAATTATATCTCTACAGCGAGGTGCCTTGTTGGGCACAAGGCCATCTCTTTCGATAAACCAGTGAGGATCGAATTCATTTGAGGCATAGTCGCCTACGCGAACAGATTTGTAATATGACCTCATTGCCTATTTTATTTACATTTACTTCGCTTGGTCTTGTCTGGCATGAGGCCACATGTGCCGAGCTGAATTTGAGTGTCGGGCTTAATCTATGAGAATTTTCTTCACATAGTTCTTTAACAATTTGGCAGAATCCAAATGTAAAATCTATAATTTTAACCTTTCCACCGGAATCAATTCATAGCGAAATCCTCTTAGTAAAATAAGACGAAATCGAGACGTACAATGGCTGCTGTATTGTAAGACAGGCATATCCGTAAAGCGGACGTAATTTCTCACTTGAAATGGTTAACAGCGGGAATAAATGAAAACGACCCACTACCGGCTATTGAGAGCACCCGTTCCAGCAATCTGATATCCCCCTTTCTGCGCAACTTAAGTGGTTAAATCCGATCCAGTATCCATTCGCCATCGGTACATTAGCGACCCAATCAATAAAAACGGTGAAATTTAAACTCCCACCTCATCGGGTGGGCCGAACGCTGATTTTTTTTCCGGTGACGTTAAATAGAAATTCTCTTTCTTTCCTGTCGGTCGTCAATGGCTAGTTTGTCGTTTTCAGAGCTGACCTTCGACCTACGTCCATTACAGATCCCGCTGACAAGTCCAGATGTTATGGTTGCTCTTATTGCGTTGAAAAATAGTCGGTCATTGCGACTTTGCCGGTGTCCGGTTTTTGATGATGCCAGCTAGGGAGGTAGGGATCGCTGTCGTCGACGTAATTGAATATTCCGCGTTGGAGGCGTAATAACGACGTGAATTTCACTTGTGGTTGATCCGACAGTACAGGCAGTTTTACGAAATAGCGTGTGATTGGTATGTCTGCCTAGAACCGAAGAGAAGTCAGCAGATGATTGTTATCAAAGAGTTGCTGATGAATAGCTTCGTTCGTGAATATGATACCAGTCGAGGTAATGTGGCACATCGACACGTATATATAGGCCATTTGGATTGAAGCAAGAATTTCATGAAGAAATTATTTCCCAAATTCGGCAGACATTTTTCTAGTAAATCTTTACAATTTTTTTTTTCTGAAAATTGTTTCCAGAAATATAGTACATTTCAAAAGACTTTTCAGTCTTGTACTTTTCTGATGATTGCCATTTTATAAGTGGAGTTATTATTATTATTATTATTACTGTGCTGTCGACCGATGAAGCTGGTCATATTGAAATCATTTTCACACCTAATTATTATATTTTTCGCAAGAATTCGGAATGATGAAACAAAATCCGAAATGACACCAGAAAAAAAAACAAGCGAAATTCTTCGCAGATATCTCTCCCGATTAAGACCCCCGCCCCCATAGAGAAGAACATGATGAAAGACTGTGTGCATACTATCCCGTGCAGCTGCGGAAAGAAATATAAAGGGGAGACAGGCCGCCCCCTTAAGGCTTCAAGAACACCAGAAAGCTAAAACACAGAGGAAAGTGGAAAAATCAGGCGTGGCTGACCACGTATAGAGAAAAAGGGGATCACCACCCTCTTTGGGATCAGGTTGACATCATAGACGAAGAAAACCATTGGAAAATTCGTAAACTTAAGGAATCAGCACATATGGTAGGACACAAAAATCTCCTGAGCCGACCAAGCATAGAAATGAATACAATATGGGAACCAGTAATAAGGAGTGCCAGAGAAAAGCGATAACAACAACAAAAATTGCAATCTGATCTTTGGTAAAAACATGCAATAATAACAGCAAAAATTGCAATATGAGCACTGGTAAAAAATGGTTGCTGAAAACATTAGGTTTATAATACCCAGAAATTCATATACAGATGTCCTCAAGAACACATGGTACAGTGGATAAAGGTGTTAGTCAGTTAGATCCAGTTCAATACCCGGTTAGGGCAGTGGAGAACTTTCAGAGGGAAGTTAACAGGAAATAACTTAAATTAAATAACAGATAACTGACATCCATTAAACATGGCACGTGAAACTAGAACAATCTACCCCATAAAGGGTTCAGTTCGACATTCCAACCACCTGAAGAAGGCCGGAGCGTACAATGGCCAAATCGTTGTAATAAATATGTCGACAAAGATATGGACAATAGATCGAAAAATGTAAATAATGTACATAATACCTCATCTCAGAAATATAGACAGATAGCTAACGTTTTTGTTTTCTTTTTTCTGTTCCATCGTTAAAAGGTAAATATTTTTTTCGAAACAGGACTTTTTGTCCTCCATATAGGGCAAATTTTGATATATGTATTTTTTCATTACTTGAAATCATGGCGAAAATTTAAAAAATTATGGTGAATATGTACCAAGAATATGAACTAGCGGACAATGGTTAAGGAACTTCGAATATCAAGAAACAATATTTCAGATATCCTGTCGATGTCCCAAATCACAGGAAGTGGTTCAGTCGTCTAAACTCTAATCACCGGCGAAAGCTGAAACATAGGATAATACGAAAACTGATCAGGCATGTAAAAAAATATCAGTTTTGAGTGCAATTTTATGGTCCAAGCTATGTGTAAATACTGACCCCCCCACAACAGAAACAAAATGCCATGAAAGTATAAATATACATATTTATAGTAAAAATACCAGTAATATATTTTTCTATGGAAAAAAATGCTAACAATACATATTATAGCAAAATGACCAACATCTTATTGTAGAATTACAAACAATACATTTTATAGCAAAATGACTAACAATACATTTTATAGTAGAATTACAAGCAATACATTTTATAGCAAAATGACCAACAATACATTTTATAGTAGAATTACCAACGATACATTTTATCGCAAAATGACCAACAATACATTTTATAGTAAAATGACCAACAATACATTTTAAAGTAGAATTACAAACAATACATTTTATAGCAAAATGACCAACAATACATTTTATAGTAGAATTACAAACAATACATTTTATCGCAAAATGACTAACAATACATTTTATAGTAGAATTACACCCAATCTATTTTATAGCAAAATGACTAACAATATATTTTATCTGTAGTTGAAGTCCAAAATATATTTAGTTAAAGCTATAATCTAGATGAAGACATAGAGGTTTTGAGTTCAAAATATATTTAGTTGAAGCTATAAACTTGTGTTCGAAATATTTAGATTTCGCCATTAAATAACTCATAGAGATGTTGATGTACCGCTAAACAAAGCAAACCAAACAAACAAGTCCGAATTTAAAGTCAGCAGTCAGCGTTAAGTGTATCGTTGAAGAATATGGACGGAAAAAATATGTCAACGAAAAACCAGCTTTAAATAAAAAAGCCTTTGAAGGCAACATTATGTTAGTCACATTAGTATGGCAGGTGGGAGCAGATTCGTGGGATAAGATCACATTCAGCGGTGAATCGATGACGGGACTGCATTCTAATGCGTGTGAATTTGCTAAAAGGCCGACAGGAAAGCGAATTGACCCACGTTACACAGCGAAAATAGGGACATTTTGGGTATCAGTGTCTGAAAACTTTAGGGCTGCATAAAAATAATATATAGTTAAAAATATAATTGATTTAAAATTGACGATATCGTAAATAGTTCCGAATGCATCCTGTTGGTCAAAAAATGATACAAAACTTCAATGATGGTAACATTTCTATCATTACGTCGTTTCATATCACAAATTGCATAAACACATCAATGATTGATGAACACGTCCCTGTATTGAACGATTGACCCTATCATAACCCTGAATTAACTCTCGAACACTAAGCATCAATTAAAGTTACACTACTATTAACCAGGGGTATATCTTACCCGATTTTGAAAATATCAAAATATATATATATATATATATATATTAAATATAAATCTTTATTTGAAATATTTTACATGCAGGCACTTCAAACTTTGAGTTAACATTAATAGGGACTGAAAAACATTATTTAGGTAAGAAAATCAGGTACTGAAAATTTTAATTAAAAACAGGAAAATTTGCGCTGGGTACCCGTGGTTAGTGTTCTAGGGTTAAAACCCAGATCAAATGATGATTGAAGCATTAACTAAAATTTATTAGAAGAATCCATGCGAAGATGAGTTGTGGGCGCCGATACACAAATTGGTATTTAGTACCTGTGTAAAGTATTCGTGCGCTAAGCAACTCAGGAGCACTGAAGAAATTTTTTAAGCTACAGGAAGCCACACGAAATATCAATAATGAAATAATCATTATATAATAAATTTTCATTACAAAACCTTTTCTGTTTGAAAATCCAGCATTTGATTAGTTTATATGAGGTAGTTGAAATCTTTTCATAATCATTTTCTGGGGTACCGTTTCGTATTTTCTACGTTCATTCAGAGCCCTTTTAAAACAAATATGAAAATTAGGCGTGAAAATGACTCTAATATGGTCAGATTTTCATTTGAAAGCGGCATAATAAAAAAATCTACTAATTTAAATCTTTTCTAGAAAATCATTTCGATGAAACCTTTTCCAGAAAATAATAGCGAGAAACTATTTTCCGGAAAATTGTCATTCGAAAAAATCGTTTCTAGAAAATGGTTTCGAGAACAACATTTCCAGAAGACTTTTCGAGAAAATGTTTCCCAGCGAAATTGTTTCGAGAAAATATTTTTCGGAAAATTGTTTCGGGTAAGTTTTTTTTTCCAGAGAAATTGTTCCGTGAAAGTCATTTCCAGAAACTCAGTTCGCGAATATCGTTTCCATAAAATATATTTCACAAGGATAATTTCCAGACAATTTTACAGGAACGTGTGTTTTACGAAAAATGAAATAGTTTATTTAAATTTTATTTCGCTCGCTAGGGTAGACTGTTCTAGTTCCACGTGCCATGTTTTTAATGGATGTCAGTCATCAGTTATCTCCTATCTCCTGTTAATTCCCCTCTCCAAGTTCTACACTGCCTTAACCTGGTATTGAACTCACACTCTTTGGATCCAGTCACTGGATCTAACCAAGGCCTTTATCCACCATGTGCCATGTGTCCTTGAGGACATTTGTGTATGAATTTCTGGGTATTATAAACCTAATGTCTTCAGCAACCATTTTTACCAGTGCTCATATTGCAATTTTTGCTGTTATCATATCATGTTTTTACCAGAGCTCATATTGCAATTTTTTTGTTATTATCGCTTTTCTCTGGCACTCCATATTACTGGTTCCCATATTGTATTTATTTCTATGCTTTGTCGTCTCAGGAAATTTTTGTGTCCTCGCATATGTGCTGATTTCTTAAGTTTACGAATTTTCCAATGGTGTTCTTCGTCTATGATGTCAACCTGATCCCACAAAAGGCGGAAATCTCCCTTCTCTCTCCATATGTGGTCAGCCACGCCTGATTTTTCCACTTCCCCTCGTGTTACAGCTTTTTGGTGTTCGTGAAGCCTTACCTGAGTGTACTTGAGTAACTCGTTGAGTCTGACTAATATCGTCATCTTTGCTGTTAATTTCACAACATTTCAGCCTATATGGTATAATTTCACAACATTTCAGCCTATATGGTATAATTTCACAACATTTCAGCCTATATGGTATAATTTCACAACATTTCAGCCTATATGGTATAAATAATGAGAAAAGCTGAACTTGTTCCAAATTATTACTAACTTCATACTTTGACATTTATTACCTTTCTGTAGTAATAAAAATCACTTTTTACAAAAAGAAGATTCTTTGTTTTTTCCTTTTTTATTTCAAATAAGCCCTGATCTATCATCCATTTACTTAAACTCATCAAGCATGTTATTTGCTGTTTTTCTTTATCCCTCTTGTCCTCAATCTGTCTTGTGAGTATCAGATTTTCCAATCCACCTTTCCTCATCATGTGCCTCAGGAATTACAACTGTCTCTTCCTGATGTTAAGTATAAGTTTCCATTTTGCTTACATTTTCTCTAAAATCTCGTTTTTTCTCACATTTTTGCTCTATTGTTTCCTTAGGGATCTTTTGTAGAAGGACATTTCTTTTGTTTGAAGAATCTTCCCCATCATTGAAGAGACTGTCCAGCATTCACTGCTATATAGGAGGACAGCTATCACTTAACAGTTCAGTACTCTTTTCTGTGGTTGTAATGTTTTTTTTTTCATTCTTTTAATACTTTGCTTAGCTTTTGGAAAGCATCTTTGGCTATGCAAATGTGTCTTCAGATTTCAATTTTACATTTTACTTCCTTTATTAGAACACTTCACTTTGGTATCTCCGGTTTCTAATTTGCATTCTTTTGCTAGATACCATAATTTTTTTTTTTTTTTTTTTTGAAAATTATGTTAGGTCCTTGCTACTCGCTTTCCATCAGTGCCATCTGTAGCAGCTTTTGTTGTTTTCTTTCCGTGTTGGCTGTCAACACCGTAGCATCTGCCCCTCTTAAAGTTGTTAATATTGTGGCTGCCAATAATGAATCCTGATAGGACATCGACATCTATTTTTTCAAAATTGCCTCGATGTATGCATATCTATAATTCTCAAAATGTGTGCGCGTATGCATGTGTGTGTGTGTATGTGTGTGTATGTATGTGTGCGTGTGTGTGGGTGTGTATCTATGTGTGTGCGTGTGCGTGTGTGTGTATGTATGTGTGTGTGTGCGTGGGTGGGTGTATGTATGTGTGTGTGGGTGTGTATGTATGTGTGTGTGGGTGTGTGTATGTATGTGTGTGTGTGGGTGTGTATGTATGTGTGTGTGTGGGTGTGTATGTATGTGTGTGTGTGGGTGCGCTCGCGCACGTGTGTGTGTGTGTGTATGTGTGTGTGGGTGCGTGTGTGTGACCGGATGTTGTTATGCGTTTCCACAGTTTTCATCAGATTACAATTTTTTTTTTTTTGTTATTCTTCAGTGCCGGTTTTGATCCCCCCCCCCCAAAAAAAAACTGATTTTTTACACTTTGCGCAAAAATCAATGTAGAATTTAATGTCTGTAAAAAAAAAAAACCCAAAAAACAGCGTACAATCAATTTAGAGAGTTGAAATCTAAGAGATTATAAGAATTATAAAAAAAAAAATTATATTATAGATAACAATTGTCGTATATTATTATTATAACGGTCCATGGAAGAGGTTATTTCCTTGCAAGATTGAGAACGTAAAAACGGCACTTTTCAGGGCCACCCCCATTCAAATTGTTAACCCCCCCCCCATTTGGGGATGTGCCTCAGTTGCACCCAATTGTTGTTACCAATAATGATTTTCAGCTGCTCCAATTGAACGGCAAAAATTTCCAGTAATGAAAGACCTGGTCAAAGACGGGATATACTTTTAGTAGGTTGATTAAATCCGGTGAGACTACACATCCTTGTCTTGCATACCTTTGAATTTTTATATAAAGGATAATTGCTGAGACGATAGAATGAGTCTGTCGAATTTTCCAGCTTTTTAAGCAGTGGATCGTATGTATGAGTTTCATTTAATCCCTGGCGTGAACTTGAGACCAATTTAATGTTTAAAGCATCTCATTCTTTTTCTACTTTTTTTTTGTTTTCCTTTTTTTCTTTCATTTAATGAATTCATTCTTTTATCTCTTCTTTTTGTTTTACTCATTCATTTCGTCTTTCCTTCTGCGCTTTTTTTCTTCTTCACTTTTCCATCCATTTCTTCACGTTTTTCATTACGTTTTTCTTTCGCTGGATTTTCCTCAGGTTTTCTTGCTAATTTCCGACCTTTTCTCAATTTTTCTAAAATATTTCGTTTTCTATCTGCCTGCATTACGGTTGTGAATTTTTGTAACGTATATTTTGTACCACGGTGATAGTCCAAGGTAGAACCAATAAAGAAGAACTCGAACATGGATATGGAAAACACAGATATATTACAAAAGGAATATATACAGAGAAGTAGAAAGTGTTAGTATGAACAATCAGGTTAAAGTAGTAATTGTCTGAACGAGTTCCACTCTGTTTGCGGACTGCCTCTGACTCGACTGACTGACACATTTCGTTTGCTCTGACTGACTGACATGACTTCTGACAGACCTTAACTCCAGACTTCAGTTTGAACTCCCTGCTTCCTCTTGTTACCATGTATTTATTACGTATGGAATAGTCCATTATGTTATTATGGGTAAGGTCCGGTTTAACATATGGGATATCAGAATGGCAATCAAGTTCTAATAGATTTTGAAGACGGGTGAAAAAACAGGAACCAAAAATAGAAAAGAAAGAAAAAAATCACAGAAACCATGCAGTTTATTTTTTATTTAGAAAATTTATGATGGAAAACTTTAAAATCATGTGATGAGCCGGAACGAATTCAGATGAAGAATCATTATTTTGAATAAATATGATATTTGTTGCAAAATATAAATGATTTATGTGTTTGGTTTTTACAGGTGCGATATTAGAACAAATAATCTAGTTCATTCAATAAATAACAGGTGTTTATTGCGACAAAAACGGAAGTAGGTAATCAAAAGCACCATTTAATTGATACAAATTGGTCAAAGAATATATAAATATCCATTCAGAAATATAATGCATATGATTCGTTGGAACACAAATTAGATTTTTAAATTTAACGATGATTATATTTCATGATGAGTAAAAAAATTCTATAAAATAGATAAATTTAATGAAAAATCTTACACAATGAAGAGCCAGCTTTCTGTGATGATTTTGAAAATCAGTGATGGTGAAGTGAATTAATTTTGCAATTTTTTGTTAACAGCTTAAAATTATTGGATTCAGACCCACTCAAAACATGTTGAGGATCAAAAAAAAATTAAGAAAAATAAAAAATCAATGATGCTCAAAAATATAAAAAATATCGAATAGTGAATTTATATTTTCCTTTTTACACATATTTTTCCATCGAATGTCTTTTTTATTATTTTTATATTATTTTAAACAAGTTTTTTATTTGAAAAATAAAACCATAAAAAAACACATACTTTTCTTGGATTTTACAAGAGAATACATAAAACAAACAACGAAATTTTTAAATTCCCTCAACTTTCGTAATCAAATCAATTGTTAATAAATACTTTACTGACAAAATACCATTTTTTTTTATAAGATATTGAAATTTTGTTCTATATCCCAAACAAGGATTAATTCCATAACCAAAATTTGATATTTACTCATTTTATATAATATGAGTGTAAAGAATATTTTATTATCTGGAAATTATAAACAAACAAAAAATTTAAAATTCTGTCATATTCATTAATTTACGTTATTATGATCTGTATTTATATATTCCCACAAACATTAATTTCAATTTTATATTTTTTGCAGGTTAAATTTTCGCAACAAAAAATTGCAAGATTGAAATATTTTTTTTTCAGAGATAATTATAAACAATTGAAAAAGTCAATAATTAACCCAAATTAGGGGACAAATTATAGAACATATCTTTCCCAAGGTTAGTAAGAAGGAATTGAAAACAAAAAAACAATAAATGAAAAAAGAAAAAAGTTTTACAATTAACAATTGTCCATTTTTATGAGTTGATTTTTAAAAAAAAAAAAAATAAAATAAGGTAGAAAATTATTGACAATGAGATTAGTGGTTTTCCATTTTCTGTAAAATATTATATTATAACATGTTTTTTTTTTTTTTATAAGAAGGTTAAATATTTTTTTAAATGATTTATTTTTTGTTAGAAAATTTGTCTTTAATTAATTTTACCATCTCGCAATTTAAAAAATATATTGATGTTTTGTTTGTAGATATTTTTTTTTCTAAAAATGAGATGAATGAAAATTTTATAACTGGTTTGTGGTTTTCCAATCGGTAAACTAAAATAAAACAGGAAATTTTCTGTTCAAACCCTGTTTGAAACCCTCTATGGAAATGAGAAAACAAGGTATTTAGGATATATTATATATTATTTGGAAAGGATGATACCAGTGACAAAAAGGATACCCTTTATCTGGATGAACAAATGACCATTAGATTTTTGTGATATGAGAAGGAATAGTTAAAAATCAAAAAAAAAAAAATAATAAATTAATAAGAGAGAAAAAATTAGTTAGAAGAAAAAAATTTTTCTTTATTTTGAAATAAAGTAAAAAAAGAATATTAAAACTGAACAATACATGTTTTTCAAGATTTATTGAAATTTGATTTTTAATGATTTTTCATATAACGAATTATCCTGCTTATAATTATTTGCATCTAATTTGCAATAAAATATGTTGACAGAAACACATTATTTTTACACACTGGTGTCATGTATTTTTGGCAACAAAAATTTCATGAGATTGTTTATTTTGATGTAAAAAAAAAAAAAAAACACTGTGTTTACTAATTTGTGTTTGATGTGTTTTAATTCACTAAAATGGAAAACCAGGTGGAGAAAAGGAAATTTTATGCTTTTAGGAAGTTTTATCACATATGTTTTATATCATATCAGATAGAGTTTGTATATATATATATTTATTTATATATATATATATATATATATAGTTTGATATATGTTCTATTTCATTTAAAATATGATTTCAAGCTTTCATAAGAGTTTCATATCAAAATATTCAATATAATTATTTGAATTAAAGATGATAATAAAGTTGACTTTTAGATTGATATTTCGAATCTTTTTTTTAATTTACATTTTCTAAAATACAAATCAAACTAACATTGTATAAATTTTTTAGTTTATTTCAGTTTTTTTAGAATATTTTTCCACACACAATACACACACATATAATATATAAATAATATATCATATATATGAATATATATATATATATATATATATATATATATATATATATATATATACATCTTAAACAGATGTAACAGGAAAAAAATTTCCAAAATCCCATATGTTTTTGAAAGCATGTTTTCATTAAGACATGGGGAAAATTAACAATGGAAAAGTTTATGAACAATTTTTTGAAATATCTTATCTAATATCCAATAGAAAAATGTCAAAATTGTTAGAAAAAAGGATGAAATTAAAAAAAATATGTCAAATTTAAAATGTATGTTTGATTCAATGAAACTTGTTTAAATGTAAAATTAATTTGTTGGCTTTATTTGAAAATCATTTTTGTATTTGATGAAAAAAAATAAAATAGCAAAGTGATTTTTGGACTATTTTAAAATTTTTGAGGACAATCTTCTCGGAATAAACTTCAATGGAAAAGGATTTTAAAGTTATCAAAATCAAGGCAATTTAAAAAAAAAAAAAAAAAAGCTAACTATTTAAATCAAAAAGTTAATCCCAAGATCAGTCTGTATTCATGGCTAAAAATATTTTAAAATCATTTTGCAGTATCTATAATTAAATTTTATATCCATTATCTTATTGGTTTTCATTTTTATACATATGTAATATATATTTTATTTTATGTTTTGTTATTTATATGAATATATATATATATATATTTTCAACAAGAATCATATAAATATATGAATTTAAAAACCCATGTTGTGTCAAATTATTGTGTCTCTGTTCGCATATATTAAAATGATTTCTCATTTTTCAAAACAATTTCAACAAAATTATAAAATACACATGAAGATAGATAGGTATAGTGGTTCTGACAGTGGAAATAAATGGATAAACACAATTGTTTTTTTACATGAAATCAGATTGAAGACACGAAAAAGACAGATAGATGTTTTGAGAATGACAATGGGACAACTATATTGATATATATATATATATATAAATATATATATATATATATATATATATATGTGTATGTATTATATATTATATAAGAATCGAACATCCTGATTTTTTGGAACCAATTTCCAACAAAAGGTTTATCAGGAAATTAAACTTGAAGATGAATGTTGCTAAACAACTAAAAAATCCAAAATTTTAATATTGTTTTTGGATGAAATCATTCGTTTTTTGAAACATGATTAAAGGCATCACTAGAAGGAAGAATGAAAATGGGGAAACAAATATATGATTATTATATATATAAAACCCATATATATATATATATATATATGTGTGTGTGTGTACTTTATTTATGGGATCAAATTAATTAATTTTTCAGTCTCGATTTCAAAAAAACTTAACTTTTTTTTGCAGGTCTATGTTTCTTATTGGGACTCATCTTTTTTCTTTTATTTTTACATTCAGAATGCTTTTTAAAACAGATTTACGTTAACAATTGTTTATAATAAAATTCAAAAATATCTATTCAATTGAATAGACTTGATATCATTGAAAACAATGTTTACATTTTGAGTTTCATGGTTTGACTAATTCATAAAAACATAAAAAACAAACAAAAAAAAATTCTAATTAAGACACTGCAATTGAGTCCCAAAATTAAACAAAATATCAATGTTATTTTATTTTTTTTCTATTTTAATGATAAACTCGATGAATTAATTAAAATTATGTTTAATCCTCCTAATTTCTATCACACTACACATATATATTATATATACATATATATATATATATATAGTTTAGACTGCTGTGTTACATGCCACAACATGATCTATGAGATAAATATATGACCTGAAAACTAAGGTCAAAGACAAATGTTAGATATTTCTGATATTGAGCACTTAGATAAGTATAGCACGGACACACAAAAACAGATTTTTATTGTATAGATATATATATATATATATATATATATATATATATATATATATATATATATATATATATATATATATAAAAGAAATATATATATATATATACGAGATAAATATATATATTAAAAAAAGAGAGGTGCCGCAAACGTTTTTGGTTGTAATGTGGATTTATTTAGAAAAAAATATTATGCTTTGTTTTACATAATTTTCTACGACACGTGTTTCTGGTCTCGTGACCGTCTTCAGGTAAAAGTGGAGATTTTACATATTATTAAAAATAATTAATTTTTTCTTCATGTTCAATGTTAAATATTCTCGATATGAGACATTCTGTTTTTGTGTGTTGGCAATCCGAATTTTCTTTCTAGAATTGTCAATGAAGAGTTCTGCGTGAAGGGTCATAAAACAATTAAGGTTTGTCCAGCGAGAAATGATAGTTATCGGCATTTAATCTTTTAATGTTTTAGTGACCTCTATGTGCTCTTGGATCTGTTTCTATTTTGGTGTGTTCCTGTCAGCATGCGTGTATATATGCGTGCGTATATTTCCCCTCATACACATATTGTCTTACTACGAGGAATATGTAAACTTATTTGTACTTATACACGCATACACACACATACGCACATACACACTATCCCACCACAAGTAATCAGTACACACACACACATATACACACATATTTCCCAAGCTACATGGAACCAGTACACACACACACACACACACACACACACACACACACACACACACACACACACACACACGTACTTCTTAAGTTGTCAACATCCGCATATACATACATAAATGTATGTATGTACATACACATATATATATCTCCTCGTGTCTGATTTGTATATGAGTGTGCGTCCATGTATGTGACTTTTGATTTGATCATTGTATTTGGTCACCCTGTGTGCATGTTTTTTTTTTTTTTTTTTTTTTTTGTGTGGGGGTTACGATCTATTCAGTTCGGGTTTAAATTTGTCTATAAAGTTTTTTTCCTGTATTTGTAGATACGAGTAATTGTCTGTTTGATATATCGGCATGATATTAAACTTACCCTGGTTACATTTGAAAATGTGTTGTGATACAAAAAGTTTTCTGTTGTCTGTCAATTTTATATTGCTTTTGTGTAGGGAGACCCTGTTGTTCAGTTGTTGGCTGATGCCTATATATGACTTCTTACATTTTGTGCATTTAAGTGCATAAATTACATTTTTGGAGTTGCAGTTTAAGTTTTTTTATTTATTATGAATGTTTTTTGGGGTTTTCAAAAGTGTAGGAGTTTCCTTCTATAATGATGTCACAAACCCCACATCTTTTTTTTTGCATTTTGTGACTCCCTGTATTTTGTGTTGGTTAAATTTAGATGAGGTTAATATGTGTTTTAGGTTTTTAGATTGGCGTTTGCTTTTAATTATTTTGGTTGTTTTTAGTATATTATTCAGTTTATTATTCTTGCTAAGTAGGTCTAGATTTTTTGTGATTTCTGGGAATATTTCTGGATATATTTTTTGTTGTATGTTGAGACATATGCTAGAGTTTGTTCGACGTTACGTTTTTTTTATTTCTAAGTTGGTCTAGAGGAATTTTTTTCGTGAGTTCAAAACCTTTGTTTATTAGTGTTGTGGGGTAGCCTTTTTTTTTTGAGAGTTTTATGTAGTTCTTCTAAGCGGATTTTTTTCGGAGATGTTTATCAGTCACTATTGTACAAACCCTACGTGCAAGAATAGGGGATGGATTTAAGGCAGCTTTTTGGGTGATGGCTCTTGAAATGAAGATATTGTTGGGTGTCTGTGGGTTTGTGGTAGATATCTGTGATTATGTGGTTGTTTTTATTTCTAATGAGTATATCTAAAAATGGTAATTCGTTAAAATTATATTCTTGCGTGAATTTGATTTTTGGGTGTAAGTTTTGAAAAGTAGAGTGTGAAATTGTTTAATATCACCCCATGAGGATTTCCAAAAATGAAGCAATCATCTAGGTATCTTTTCCAAGATTTATTTGGGTCTTTATATTTGCCCCATATATTTATTATATATATATATATATATATATATATATATATATATATATATATATATATATATAATATATATATATAGTATATACATTTGGATATAGTTTTGTTGTCAAATTAAATGTTAATTTAAAATTAGGAGATATCGATAATAAATGATAGATAAAAAACAATAACTTTTGTTTATTCTTGTTTTTTTTTCATTCCAGTTCATATATATATTTTTTTACAGGAACAGACTGAAATAAATAGATAGATAGCCTTATAATATATGCAGATGAATATATAGATATATATATACATATATATATAGATATATATATATATATATATATTATATATATATTGATATTTTAGTATAAATATATATATATTTTTATTATATTTATTTCGTTAAATTTATTTAAACAACTGGTCCTGCTTTAATTTCGATAAATTATTCATATTTTGGAATATACTTTTATTCCGCTTGTTTTTTCTGTCTGGATACAAATTTTTAATATTTTATTTGTTGAGGTGTACTTGAATTTTTAGTTAATTCATCAAGACTTATTGTTTTTTTTTATATCATACAGGTAACCTGATATTTGTATTCATTAATTTTGTTAAAATACAAAATATATAAACAAAGCGAAGATTATATTTATATAAAACATCGTTTATCGTAATAAGAGTCAATATCGGTTTAAAACTAAATCAGTTATTTAGAATAGTTCTGACATTCGTCTTTCGTATAAAAAAAGAAAAAAGAAAATATAGAACAACAATGAAAAATAACAAAGAGGTTTGCATTTTTAAACTAGTTAACTGAGGTTTGTTTTTTATAGAAGGTTTCATTTTGAAATATTGATTAGCCTGATCAGTTAAACTGTTTTTTCAAAATGTGTTAAAATAAGCGGTAGTGTTTGAAATTGCAAATTGTAATGTTTTTTTTTTGCAGGCTTTTCTTAGGTATTTTATGATTGATCTAGATCGTTGGTTATTATTTCGCCTTCAAGATTGGATCAAAAATAAAATACAGGAATTTTAGCATTGGAATCATTAACCCATGTAAAATTAAAGTTTGATATAATGATTATATTCGGATTTGTTTTTGGACTCGGGCGTCGGCTTTTCTTTTCATTACCAGATATAGAAGGTTTTCTGTTAGATAGGTATGTACAGACTGAAATAGATCGATTAATGGATATGAACAGAGATCGATAGATTAATAGATATAAATGAATATTCAATAGATAGTTTTACATAATGAACGGACTGCTTTTGATAGATTAATGGATATGAACGGATCTGAATATTATAGTTTGACAAAGATAAAAACGGAATTTTGAGATCGATATTTTCAATTATTTCAAAATTAATGAACGGACTGAGATAGATAGTTTAATACATATGAACGGACTGAGATCGATAGATTAATGGATATGAACGGACTGTGTTTAGAAAGTTTAATACTTTTGGGAACGATAAAAAGAAAAAAGATTAATGGATATGAACGGACTGAGATAGATAGTTTAATACATATAAACGGACTGAGTTCAATAGATTAATAGATATGAACGAATTGAGATAGATTAATGAATATGAACAGACTAAGATCGATAGATTATTAGATAAGAACAGAGATAGATTAATAGATATGAACGGACAAAGATAGGTAGACAGCTTAATAGATATGAACAGAATGAGATCGATAGATTAATGAGTATGAATGGACTGAGATCGATAGATTAATAGATATGAACAGAGATACATTATTAGATATGAACGGCCTGAGATCGTTAGATTAATGGATAAAATTACGGACTCGATCGATTCATGAAAATATGATGAACTGAGATCGATTACAAAATACATGAACATCAATTTACCATCGAAGATAATAGATATGAACAGAAGATAGATTCTGATATATATGAACGGAAAATTCTGTAGACAAAAAGATTAACGGACTGAGATTCATAGATTAATGGATATGAACGAACTGAGATCGATAGATTAATAGATATAAACGGGAATAAAAAAGATTTTTTTATATGGAAGATGAAACAGACTGAATAGACAAACAGATATATTGTTTTTATATATAGACATAAAATAGGAATTTTTGAATAGAATTTTTTTTTAACAAACCAAAAATATATATATATATATATATATATATATATATATATATATATATATATATATATATATATATATATATATATAAAAAAGTTTACACTTGTTTCAAAATTACAAAACAATTTACACAAATTTGATCAAAATCCTTTTTAAAGCATTTTTCGGAAATTTAATTCCAACAATGAAATTAAAGGAAAAAAAATGATTAGAAATTGATTATTAGTCAGTAAATTTTTGTAATTAAACAGGGATGGGTGAAATTGGCATTTATTGTAACAATAAAAAAATATAGTAAGGGTTAAAAAACTATAAATTAAATAATGTTTATATTGGGGTACAGGAGGAAAAAACCTAACCTTTATTTATATGGTTTAAAAAAAGGAATCAATATATAGGAATATTATGAAAAAATAATTAAAAAAATAGAAAAGGATAAATTATTGTAATTTTACGTTTCTTTTGGTCTGTTTTTCATTAAATATTAATATTTTCTGTTCTTCAATTGAAATTCAGGATTTCATTTTCTTGGATTTAAAATTTTTTTTTTGAAATTTAAATAAAAAAAAAATATTTCATATATATATATATATATATATATATATATATATATATATATACAAATCAAAAGAAAGAAAATAAAGATATTTTAAAATATATATCTCGGAGAAACTGATTAAAAAGTATAGAACAGTATTCTTATAAGATACTTTCTGCTTAAAAATGCGTTGAACATTGCTATTCTGTTTTTCAATTTAATTTTTTGTTGATTTTTTTTTGAATAAAATGTCCATCAAAATTAAAACAAAAATCTAAAAAAACATATTGTTATGTAATTTTATTTATTTTCTTTAAATATAAATATTCTGTTTATAAATTTATAAAAAAATAAAATGTAAAAAATATATTTTTCTAAAATATTTGTTTTATCAAAAATGTATTGTTGGTAATTTTATTAAAAAATATATTGTTGGTAATTTTTATAAATGTTTTTTATAATATTTTTTTTTATAAAATGTATTGATCGGTCATTTTATCTACTATAAAATATTATTGTTGGTCATTTTAATATAAAATGTATTGTTGGTAAATTTTATTTTAAATACTATAAAATATATTGTTGGTCATTTAATATAAAAAATGTATTAATAAATTTTACTATATTACTATAAAAAATATTGTTGGTCATTTTTAATATAAAAATATTATTGTTGGTCATTTTATTTATAAAATTATTTTTGGTCATTTCATTAAAAAAATTGTTATTGTTTACTATATTATTTATAAAAAAGTATTGTTGGTCATTTTTACTATAAAATGTATTATTTGGTCATTTTACTATAAAATAAATTATTGGTCATTTTGTTTATAAAATGTATTGTTGGTCATTTTACTATAAAAAATGTATTGTTGGTCATTTTGCTAAAAAATGTATTTATTGGTAAAAATATCTATATAAAATATTGTTGGTCATTTAATATAAAAAATATTATTGGTAATGGTCATTTTACTATAAAAAATATATTGTTGGTCATTTTAATATAAAATGTATTGTTGGTCATTTTATAATAAATTATTATTTTAAAATTATTTAAAAAAATATATTGTTGTATTGTTGGTCTACTTTTTTAAAAATGTAAATATATATTTTATAAAATGTCATTTTTACTATATAAATGTATTGTTGGTCATTTTACTATAAAAATATTGTTGGTCAATTTTGGTCATTTTATTTTTATAAAAATGTATTGTTGGTCATTTTACTATAAAATGTATTGTTAATCATTTTACTAAAAAAATGTATTGTTGGTCATTTTATATAAAATGTATTGTTGGTCATTTACCTATATAAAAATATATTGTTATTCATTTATATAAAATGTATTTTTGGTCATTTTGTTATAAAATGTATTGTTGGTATTTTACTATAAAAAGTTATTGTTGGTCATTTTTATATAAAATGTATTGTTGAATTCATTTTACTATAAAAAATGTTGGCAATTTACTATAAATTTTATATAATTTTATGAAAATGTATTGTTGGACATTCTATTTTATTATAAAAATGTATTGTTGGTCATTTTACTATATAAAAATGTATTGTTGGTCATTTTTACTATAAAAATGTATTGTTGGGCAATTTACTATAAAATGTATTGTTGGTCATTTTACTATAAAAATGTACTGTTGGGAAATCTACTATAAAAATGTATTGTTGGTCATTTTACTATAAAAATGTACTGTTGGGCAATTTACTATAAAATGTATTGTTGGTCATTTTACTATAAAAATGTATTGTTGGTCATTTTACTATAAAAAATATTATTGTTTTTTATTTTACTATAAAATGTATTGTTGGTCATTTTACTATAAAATGTATTGTTGGTCATTTTACTATAAAATGTATTGTTGGTCATTTTACTATAAAATGTATTGTTGGTCATTTTACTATAAAATGTATTGTTGGTCATTTTACTATAAAATGTATTGTTGTAATTCATTTTTACTATAAAATGTATTGTTGGTCATTTTACTATAAAAATGTACTGTTGGGAAATCTACTATAAAACTGTACTGTTCGGCAATTTACTATAAAAATGTACTGTTGGCCAATTTAGTATAAAAATGTACTGTTGGCCAATTTACTATAAAAATGTATTGGGATCAATTTATTATAAAAATATGTTGTTGGTCATTTTATTAGAAAAATGTATTGCTGGTCATTTTACTATAAAACTATTGTCGATCTTTTGTTTGGGGGTGTCACTATTTGCGCATAGCTGTAACCCTAACAACCCTCACGTGTTAAGAGAAATAGAATGCGTTGAGTTTTTTAATCCTTTCATTTGTACCCTCTTACTTCTTTAAATAATGACCTTCACTCATTCTTATGATTGTTACTGCGATATTTTGTTGAAGTTCTTATGCTCAATTATTTTACATGGAAGACGGAACTTTCTATGGGGGTTTCATGGCGGTTGGACCCGCAAGGAGTTGATTACAATTTTTTGTTAACAAATATAATTTAGCTGAAAATTGAAATAGGTAAACCGTAGAATGTTCACGAGCACTTCTAGTAAGAATGTCGAAATAAAATCCATTTAAATTTAAGTGTTTATTTGCTAAAAAATATCCGAGTCCTGGGATGACGATAAAATTAACATCCGGCAAAAGGACTTTTGATCGGGAGAATTAGGCTTTTTGTATTTTGTGGGACCACATCTTAATTGCTGTTGTTTCCAGGTAAACCCTTAAATTGAATTAGTAGGGACCTGGTAGGGTCCCATCTATGGGCAAATATTGAACCCGAAAACAAAAATCAATAGTTCATTCTTATAGCAAAATAAGAATCAATACAACATTAAAAAGTATGAAAATACATTTTTATTATAAAATTACCAATAATATTAATCCTTGGTATGACGATAAACTACATTCGGCAGCAAGGCTTCTGATCGGGAGATTAGGGGTTTTGAGGAGTGTGGAACCACATCTTAATTGTTGTTCCCAGGTTGACACTGGCCCGGGCTATTAGGCACCTGATAGGGTCCCATCTATGGGCAAATATTGAAACCGAAAACAAAAATTAAAACACTAAGAAAGAATAAAAATACATATTTATTTTAAAATGACCAACTATATATTTTATATGTAGTTGAAGAGATGCAACTGCGTTCAAAATATTTAGATTTCGTTCATAGTAATTGATATGCTGCTAAACAAAATCAACCACCAAAAAGAAAAAAAATTAATGACATTAATGTTGGCCATATTTGCCGTAGTCTCTGAATATAGAATCCAGTGAAGTCCGTAATGTGTTCAATATCAGAGGTTGGCAGTGAAGATTCGGAGAAAGTAGCAGCTGTTAAGTAATTCTTTAAGTCTTCGATATCAGGTTGGCAGTGAAGATATTTTGGGAAAAAAACAAAATGGCTGCCTTTATACACGTCGCATTGAATATTTTGAGCTTTTGATTGGTTAACCCTTCTATTGGTGAACTATAAAAATGAGTCAGCTCATTTTTGACTGGCTCACTATTACATCACTGTACCCAAAAATTCTAACAATTAATCCATATAATATCCTAAAATTTCTTATATCAAACTGACTTTCAAAAAATATAACTTCAAAAAAACTACAATATACATCGCTACCTAAGTAATTTCGTCCACAAAGCATGTATAGAGATTTTTATTTTAGTGGTTTAGATGTGGCACAAACCGAAAGAATAGAAAAACAAAGTGACGATCGAACTCATTATTCATGAGTAATTGTTATAGGAAATTTTGTTTCGTCCCAGCCATTCCACCACCGAGGTGTCTTGAGACCAGAAATGTATATACACAAAAGCTGAGGATCCTTCACCGTGTATTCAAATTTGGAAGAATTAACATATTTTTTTTTACTCCAAAGATCTCCAAGAAAATTATTTTTCGATATTAAATATCTCATAAGGATGTTCATGTGCCGTTAAACAAATCAATTAGAAATAATGCGAATAAAATCCGATGGTGTCTATTAGATTCTATTTCATAGGCAAGTCTAATCACAATGATAAATGAAATCTCAAAAATGGTGATTTTTTGCTCAGAGAATCAGACATCATCCAGAATATTGTTGTGATAGACACGTCACAACGCGACAAAAGACTCGTTTTGATTTTTAACATTCTGTTTCCATTCGATTGTATTATTATTATTTTCGATTCAGCGAATACTATTGGCCGACAAAGATCTCAATGCATTTTCTATGTAATAGTTTCATTCGACGGCAAATTTGGTGTAAAAAGTGGATCACAGAAGCTTCTATTTAGTCGGATTGCTGATTGGTTGTTTTCTGGCAAAATTTATCTCCGCACTTT